>JAAMPD010003269.1:0-10588 GCA_025266255.1 Trissolcus basalis
AAATAAACTGCTCGAATACCAAAAACAAAGTATCTGTCCTTTATTTTTATATACATATGTCATTTATATGTTAATTCAAAGATTCTGTCTCTGACGGACCGAAAAAACTTTTTATTATTTTTATTTTTACACCTTACAACGAACTCTTGAAAATAATATGATTATGTTGTGAAAAGGAAACGTCGCTTCTCATTAAAATTACATCGTAACAAATAAACGTTGACGGTCGCGCTCGAGCGCATTGATTCGTAGCTTTGGAACGGTGAAGTAGAGTGTAACGAGGCCGCTTTTACTTAACGTTAATTTCGGAAATACGCGTGGAACAACGTTTGCAGTTGTATACCTATCGTTGTCGGAAGTCCATCACGTGCTTAATTTACGTGAAACACACCGTCATTATCCGTCGGTATGTTCTAAACTCCGCTGCGAAAGGATAAGAGCGCGAGTGCGCTTACTGTAAATTGACAATGGCGCTTTTGCAGCAACACTGGAGTCTCACTCTTGACAACGCAATCTCTATGCCCAGGCGAAGTCCCGTTTCTCGCGAACTTTGCTTTTCAACGTCGCGCGCGCCTTCAGTTTTGCTCCTCATCCCTGCTGTATCCGTTTGTCGAGCAACTAACACAATGGCCAATGCATTTTTGTGATTAAAATTTAACGCCGAGCGTTAACTGCAAATGAATTTCCCAAGATAAAGTGTCTGGCTGACTCATTGACGTTCGAAGCGAGGCATCTTTGATGTGAGCGCGGTTTCACGCTTTTACCATTTGATCAAAGAAGATGTACTCCGATCCATCCCATTATCGTTGGATGAACGACTGTTGAAAATCTGAAAATACACTTGAAAAAAGAATGCGTCATTTCCGACAATATACTTGGTAATCTCATTTTCTTTTTTTTTTTTTCTTTTTGCTTTCAACTTTGACTTGTGTTGTGTGGTTATGTATTCTTTATAAAATTATATTCAGGTTGTGTAATAATTGTCATTTGATTGTATAAAGTTGGTTGTGTATTAAGTAGGTATGAAAGGTTAGGTTTGTTTACAAAAACTAGTCGGTTTTACGTGACAATAGTTATTATTTTCACAAAACAAAATATACTAGGATATACTTGGAACTTGAAAGAATGTTATGTTATGTTTTGTTTTTGAAAACGATTATTCTCTATTGTCTTTTAACCTCAACTAATTTTTTTGGACAAAAATATAACTTTTAATACCCTGTTGAAGTTGTCTTTTGAAATCAACGAATTCTATGGAAAATGTCTAAATGTAATTCTAGGAAATGTTGTCTAAATGTTATTGTCGCGTATCATTGGGATTCTTTGTTATTGATGTATGTAAACATTGTTTTGGATAATACGACTGTATCGTAAGTTTTATTTCGAATTGATTGTTTTGTGTGAAATTATTAGTGCTACAAACACAAATAAAAATTTTTTATAGTGTGGTAAAAGAGGTTAAATATTTTCGTTTTGAAGAAATTTTGAAATTGTTTTTAACGGTTTTGTTTTTGTTTATTTGTTATGGGAGCATTTTTTCAGATCCTCTAGTTGATAATTATTTCATATTCAGGTTTATATGGACAAATCCAAAAAAAATAGCGCTGCAAAAAAAAATTGTTTTCGGGACGAGGTCATTTTCAGATATCAAAAAAAGAGTAACCATTTTCTCGTAATAATTACAATCTTCAAATGGTTATAACGATTATAAATATCAAAATCAAAAAAAAATTATTTTAGAATTTTCTTTATTAAAGTCTAAGCTTTAAGAATCTTCTAATACAAATTTCAAAACAATGCAGGACCTCTTAATAATCCACACGAAGAAAAATATATATTTTAAAATATATTTCACGTATATTTTCTATATTTGAAATATATTTGTACATATTCTAGTCATTGATAAATTACTTTAAATTACTATAAAGCCGCAACACATTTTATATCATAAAATATAAATTACATCGAAAAGATATATTTATTATATACATATATGAAAGATATAAAATTGAAATAACTTTTTTTTTATCCCTGAAGAATTTATTCATTAAAATTTCGTATATAATTTTTCCAAGTTCTTTTTCACGTTCCATGTAATATGAAAAGGAGAAACAAATTGGATCGATTGTTTTTGATTTAAAAGGAAAACTTGGTCGGTGGCAAGTTGATGACGAGGCTGGTGAATATTTTCGTTCCTCGGAGGAGTAATTTTCACATCTTTCAGAAGGATTGAGAAATCTACGATTCGAAGGAGTATCTTCGTTAAAATAATTATATCAATGGAGGTCGGGGCCAAAACTGCAGCGGAAAGCGTATTTTCTTAAGAGTTCTTAATCCCGTTTGCATGGGGAAACGCTTATTTGACTTGCAAGCTTTCGTCTGAGTGACCACTATAGGAGACAAGACCTCAAGATCAGACGACTCTCATAAATATAAAGCCGGCGGGTGGAATTTTTTTGGCCGTGCTATAACGTTGCTTATCAGAATAATGGGTCCTTTTTGATTCGCAGCTTCGCTCTATGAAAAATATGCCCGGGTAAAAAGTTTCGCGGTTGAAATGGTTACCGAAAGCCAGAGATTCAGGTGAACTGCAAAGGAACATGCCAGCTGTGTTTAACAGCTTGAAAAACAGCAGCCGTCCCTTGGGTTTATCTCTTTTTGACGCGCCAAACTTACATTCAGCAGATTTTCAGCGCCGGATTTAAGAACCGTATCCTGTAGCTTTATTTCAACCGTCTTCCAGGGTTTTCGACTTCAGACGATTTTGAATGTCATTGTTTTTTTTTTCTTCTTCTGTTTTACGTCCAAACTTATCTGTTGTAGACGTAAATATCTCACATTGCCATCTCCGTTGGAATTTAAAATTTAAATTACCGAACACACATTGTAACTTTGAACATTCGCGAGATTAGAATTAACGTATTGTTATTTTCAAATAATGAAGAAAAAATTAATGTAACATTGATTACATAATTTCAAATAATAAATTCTTTGAAGTAACATTATTTGAGTTATATTATCAAAATAATTTTAAAATATCTGTTACATGAGTGCTTTAATTTATAATAATTAAATTAAAAAAATTGATTATACAAAATTGTTACTTGAATACGATATTTTCGCCATTTTGCTGATACAGTTTTTAATCTTTAATGAGATCTAATTACGGTGGACATTTTTTTCAATATTTTCTTTCATAGTAATGATATGAAAGAATATTAAAACAAGTAATAAAAAAATTAAATGAAAAAAAAAAAAATCGTTGAAAAACGATTTTAATAAACGTTGGGAAAAATACAACTGCTTCGATCCTCAACCATTCACCAAACATTTTGTTTGTAAAACATTTCACCGTTAACATTAATTTATTTTTAGTTTCGCGTTTGATTGACAGTCGTGATAAAATTGTTTGATAATTCGTGTGCATTTTTAACAAATTTTCATAAATGTTCATCTGGTGCACTTTTTGTTTCTGCATTGCAAACAAATTTGCCAATCTTTCATCTGCAATGTAAAACTGTCGGGAAAAAATAACAAAATTGTTGCATTGCAATTTTCGGGCTATTGCAAGAGTTAATTTTTCAACTTATCAAATTTCAACTTATTATTGATCTCGCAATAATTGTTCGATCAAAAATCGTTAACCCGAGCCGTGGGTGTAATTTAGTAACAGATTTTTCCGAAACTTGTACAACGTCAAGGTTTCTAATTTACGCGCGGGAAATTCGTTTATGTCAAATATTTAAATTGAAAACAAAATTTTCGCAGATCTGGTCTCTCTTTGTAATTAAGAAGTTTCCCTGCTAATGTTTCATGCAGTACAAAACGCTATCTTCTAAGTTTGATCAAAGTTGAAGCACGTGTAAGTAATTGTACAACTTTTCTTGCATCGCGAGTTACGTTACGATTTTAAACGTTAATATTTTATTTCGGCATCGGATTTCTTCCACGACAGTTTATGTAATCCGAATAAAAGTCAAGCCCAACCTTATTTTTTCAACCTTATCCTTGTTTTTTCAAAATCTGAAAAAATCACATTAACTCAACTGAAAAGGAAAAATCTTTCGAACTTTAAGGTTGCTGTATAGTAAAATATTGATTGCCATAGAAATGAAAAATTTGTTATTTTTAATAATCTTTGAAGTATGAGCTATTTGATTCGATAACTTGAAAGTACATGTGATTCCTAGAAATTGAATGCTTGTTTTAAAAACCGATCGACCCAAACAAATAAAAAAGATGTTTTACTTTTGTAACCTGACACTACAACAATCCTAGTAAAAAGGATTGTATATTGTCCATATATAAAACATATATGGACAATATATTGACCATACATAGACAATATATTGTTTTCAAAAATTAAATAATATATGAACAATACGATTAGCTGAAAATAATATATTATCAATATATTGATGATATATTGACAATATATGATCTCTTTTACTAGAGAAAAATGCCATGTGTAAGAGTGAGATAGCATATGTACTACTCGATTCATGATGTTACCATTGTTACGAAAAAAGATTAATATTTTATCGAAATTTTGTATATTTTATTAAAATAATAACTAAAGAATTTAAATTTGACCCTGAATATGAAAACAATCATTTAATATTAAATTGAAGTTAATTAAACATGATTCTGAATCATTTTCATATTTAGTCGTCGATTTGACTGCTATAATAACTTTAAGGTAATGTCAAACCCGAAGTTATCGACATTACAAATTTCTCGATTAGAAATTAGTAATGCGATTATGAATTGATTTGACTAGAAAAGCGCAATTTTCTAAGTTATTTTGCACATTCATAAACGAAAAAACTGGATTTTTTATAATAAAACGTTGACAAATAATAATAACTATAGTTTTTAAAGTAAAGGTAATTTGTACAAATCATTATTTGTTTACATCTTTCGATGAAAAATTATGTGTTACTATGTTATGGATTCACCCACTGTTGCAGAATTGTATTCTTCTAGGAATATAAAAAAAGAATCTTCTTTATTATAAAATTAACAGTTACTGAAATTTTAATAAACAAAGTCCTCTTTAAATCCGTGGCAGCTGACCTTACACATCACCTTGAAAAAATTATTAGTCGTTCGATTTTGTTTATTCGTAAAACTCGCTTTGATTTGAAAATGATCGATTTGAGAGAGCGCGATTGGAATGAGCAAATGAAGTATATGTAAATAATGAGGGTGAAAATGAATACGCCGTGGCTGGGAGGTGAGTTGGCGACGCTGCTAATGGTGGGTGCAATGCCCGTTGAAGAGACGTCCAAAAATAATTCCAACGAGTCTCCCAGCCGCCCAATTACCGTCGAGCACTCCAGTGCTTCGTAACCGAAGCGCGCAAATAAAGAACGATTCTGCACCATAGAAACTAAAGCGCGACTTTTCACAGAAGAATGGATAAGGTGCGAGATGAAGTATTTGCCCTGGTTTTTCAAAGACCGCTGATAGAATCGTTAAAAAAGAAATAACAAAATAAGAAGACCCCTTTCTATAACGAATGCCCCTTTAACTCACTTGTCCATTAATTATCAGTTTTAATTAGATAGCACTTTCAACTCAGGTAACCAATTTTTTTTTCGTGAATATTAAACATTTTCAATTTAATATTGAGTTGCAAAAAATAACACTGTGGTCAGGTGAAAGTTAGTTTGCAAAAATAAATTGAGGCAAAAGGAAGCAGTACAACTGTTGTCATTATATATAAAAAAAATTAACAATGTTTTGCAAAATTTATAAAATCCTGATATTTTGTTTTTGTTTCATAAAATCAATTGTTGTGATACTTTTCAACTTTGACTCATGTGTGTGAACAAACCTCAACTTTATACTAGCCTCAAAAATTCCGAATGAACAAAATATATATTTCAAAAATTATATTTTACTTACATTTTTACATTTAAAATATATTCTATATAGTAATTCATAAATTATTCATAAAATCAATGAATGATAAAAATTAAATATAAAACAAATAATTGAATAAGTTTTATCGAAAAAGTAAATTAAAATTAATGGTTGTGATTTTAAAAATTTAAATGTTGACATCATATCGTAACGTACTTATTTGTTTTGAAACTTTTTCGACATGATATTTTATTTGAGAATTATATAATTCAACAGACAAAAATACCGTTCGTTTCAGAAATGAAAATAAAATCATGAAACCATTACATATGAATGATTTCTATTACAAATTTGTACATCCAGAATGGAAGAAAAATAGTGAGAATTGATGTGGACATGAAAAAATCGATACCAAACTACCAATTTCAAATAACACCCTTCACAGCAATCTTTCAGATCTATGATAACGTCAAATTCCTTGGACACACACGATCGAAGAAAAAAAACGAAATCCAAAAAGAGACATGATTTTATCCAATTACACGAAAGTTATTTTATGAGATCTATTTGCTTTAGTTCGAGTTGACGCAAATTTGAAATGCAAATAAGCGGGTTGGCTGCAAAGGTGAGGTAAGGAGAGGGGGGGCAGAAAAAAAACACGAAGAAACGGAGATAAAATTATTGTTGGTCTCAGTAGCGCAAATATTGAACGGGCACAATGTCATTATCGAGATGGCTCGCGATTTCTCAAGCGCGCATTATATTTCACGTTCGTGTGTTTGCCGGAACATAAAATGTAATGTCCTTTTCTCCGTATAAACGAGATTAAAATGCTTTATAAGCTCAGCGGTGCAACGCACTGGTTTAAGTGTAAATACAGGAAAGTGGAGTTGAGTCAAACAAAGCTCAAATTTATAAAGGGAGAGAAATCGTAAGCTCCGTCAGTGACATAAGTATTAGTCGAATTGGCCACCGATCGCATAGTGGCTAAAATATTAATGCCCCCGCGTATATATCGCCACGTGTTTTTTTCTCCCCATTTTTTCAATTCCCTCCGACTTTTCCGCCGATCCTTCAGCCCTCCCACAACCTAACCTTTTTTCCCTATCTTCCCTTCCCCGCACTTATCTTTTAAATTTCGTGAAAGAATTTCCACGAGGAAACAAGAAAAGTTCTTACTGCCGCTTGAAAATGTTTTATGCATCAAGTCATTTTTTAAACTCCAAATTTCATCACGCGGGCCAGATTTTTATTTCTCGGCTAAATTCTCTGAGAGGGCTCTCGCAATTAAAACGTAATGTTGCTAGCAATTACTGCAAATACATCTGAAGATGAAAATAGAAAAAACAAAATTCTTCATTTTATTCGGCCTTTCAATGAAAGCTGGTTTCGTTTAAGTAAATGATGATTAATAAATTGATTTACCTTCCAACATGTGGTGCATTAAATACAGAAATTGTTTTTACATATTGTTATTTTTGAATTCAACTCAAAAAATTGATTTACCTTCCAACATGTGATGCATTAAGTACAGAATGTTTTTCTAAAGGATTTTTTAAATTAACTTAAAAAATTGAAATACGCAAATTGTTAGTTGTAAAACAAAAATTTTGCCTTTCGGTGAAACAAGTTGGTTTGGTTTGAGTAAATGATTGAAAATTTGATTTACTTTTTGAAATGCGGTGAATGAAATTCAGAAAGTGTTTTTTTTTTGTAGATTTTCGTTGAATTTAACTAACAAATTGAAATGCGAGAATTGTTAGTTGTGATCGACTTGGAAACATTTGATTCTATCAAAATATAAATAAGTTTCTGAATCATTATTCATTGTCCAGAAGAAAAAAAGATGGATAAACTAACGTCTCACCTTTCGGGCATTTTCAGGAGGGCGAACGCGGTTATTTGGAAGGACTGGCTTCGAGGTATGCAGACCTCTTCAGAACGCATTACGGCGATGTCCTGGAGCCACTCGAGGAGCTACGGAGACGCGAAACAAATGCTTCGCCAAGAATGCCCAACACTCAGCTCACCACAAGTCATTCCCAACCCATTTACGCGCCAGGGAAATACTCGGTGAGCGGCCCTTTTTTGTTTGCTGATCTTTTTTTCTTCTTTCTCGTCTTCTTTTTCTGCTCCTTCATACCCCGCCATGTTCGAATTATTAATTATCGTCACAGTGCGATTAAAACGGGCGCATGTAAAAGCATCAAACGACCGAGCAAAACACGACGTGGGCTTTGTGATAAAGGCCTTATTTATATGACAAAGCAATTGTGCGTAAACTCATCTTTTGCAACGTTCAAAATAAAAAGTGCATCAAAAAGAGTGGCACTCTTCGACCGATTTCAAAGACAGAAGTCATTTCCTTTGATAATCTCAAATATTTTATTTATTTATTTATTTATTTTTTCTCAATAAAATCAGATAATACGTAGTTTAAAAATCTTAAAAATTAAAATCAAATTGATTTGTAAATTTTTTTCTAATTCAGAGTTATGTTTTGCTGTTTATTTCTTTTTTTTTTTTTCTAACGCCAGAAATCGATCCATCGGCAGTTCCAATTACACCAATTACATTTTCTTGCATGCAACGAAATTTGAATCGAATTTATATATCCAGATAGCGTGTCCGGTCTAAATATGTTTTTTGCATCTGGAAATTTAATTGGAAATAATTGAGCCATCGGAAGAGAGTGCTTTATTTTGTCATTTCAACTTTGTTATATTTTTCAGCCTTCAAGTTGTTTAAGTGATAAGGAAGAGGACGAAATCTACGGTTTCGGTTACGGTGCTTTTGGGCGTCAGATGTTACAACAACGCCAACAGAAATTGGCCCTCTCGACACAAAATTCAACGTCCACCGGAATTCAACAACATCCTTTTCAAAGGTATGCTAATTTATTCATCTCCATTTTTTGTATTCCGTGTTGTTTCAAATCCAATAAATATGAAAAAAACATTTTTTTGAAATTCCATATGTTGACACATATATTTTCCATGTCCATATATAATTCATTTTTATATATGAGGCTATACAAAAAATATATATGAGGTTATATATGAAGTTATATAAAACCATATTGTGACACATAAAGTTGTATAAAACTGTGTGTGTCATATATATCATATATATAAGATTATATAAAATTATGTGTAACATATATGAAACGATATAAAATTGTATATGAGGTCATGTAAAACTTTATGTGTCATATATGAAGCCATATAAAACTGTGAGATATGTATATTATAGTTATATGAAACTTCTTTTATATAAAATAATCATTTTTGTAAAAATTTTTTTCATACAAAAAAATTTTTTTTTCTTGTTTTTTTTTTTATATATGAGCAAATATACATTTTCCATAAAGCGGGAAGCGTTTCTTCAATGGTACACGTCCATGAATTAAAAATCGATAAATACGGTTTCATTTGCAAACCCAGTTCTCTTTGGTTGCATACAACATTTGTACTCGCCAAGTCCATATCTTTTGCGTTATGAAAACATTCGGTAGAGCGGAAACGAAATTTTCATACGGGGAATTAGAATCAAATTCAACGTTGTTTTTCACTTAAAATAATACCTACACGGGTTTAGTCATTCCGGCAGCACTCCTGCACGCACCGCGCCTCCTTGTTCGGTACTTAATAGCTAATTAATTCCGGCAGCTTGTTAGGTACAGACACAGGGTCTAGTTGCAAAACTACAGCGAGGCGGTCATTATTAAATTTCATTATTGTCATAAAGTATTAAACCATTTAACTTTGTTCGTATGAAAGCGTACGTAATGAACTCTTTGAATACTAAATCGCCTCCCATTCTTTGAAGGTGTTAATTATTCATTATATCAATTAACGCTTTTAATATTTGGCAGCTAATTATTTATTAAAAAAATAAAAAGGAGAAGGAAGGCGAGAGACAGCAAAAAAAAAAGCACTGTTGAAATTTGCCTCCCTCAGGCGGAATTTTCTCATAGGCAAACGCACCTGATGACATTTTCAATACGCAAAATGAAATGCTTTCAACTTGCGTGTTAATTGCTCTCCATCGCCCCCTTCCACTTGGGCAAAAATTGTAAACAACTTTTTCAGTAGTAATTCATTATTCAGTCAGACGGCTGAGTCAGCACAGCACCAACTATGAATAGAAACTTATCAAGTCGTGCAGTAGAAAGTATCGGTTTGGCCAGACCTAAGTGCTGTAGCGTGTAACTGATAATTCATAATAGCCTCTTTTTTGTTTGTTTTTTTTTTTATTTTAATTGATTTTTTTCAGAATCATTAAAAAGTTATATCTAACTCGATCAGAATATCTATTTATACAAAATTACAAGAACCAATCTTTTCAACCTAACATCCCACAAAGAAAAAATATATGTGCAAATATATTTAAATTTTATATTTTGTATATTAATATAACGTATTTTTTCGAAAAAATTATATTTATTTTATAATTTCATCAATAATAATTTATTGCTACTTTATATATGATTTATTTATTTTTTTTTTTTTTTTTTTTTATTTAATTATTGCTTTGAGGTAATGACCTATTGCAATGCTTGTCCACTATGTTTGTCCACTATGTTTTGTCCACTTTTTTTGCGAGTCGTGGCTCGGCTTTTTGTATCCACTCCGGCATTTTGCCTTAACGCCTAGGAAACCACGAAAACCTAGGCAGAGTGGCCGGCCGGAGGAATTGAACCCCCGACCTCCCGAATGCG
>JAAMPD010003270.1:0-10591 GCA_025266255.1 Trissolcus basalis
AATGAGGAAGTTTGAGCCAATGGACTCGGTTACGGCGAGTAGATGGTGGCGCCATCACCCAGTTTTTCTGAGTGATTTGAAAATTGTTGTCTAGCGCGTCAAAGACGCTACTACATTCTGATTATTTTATCCGGACGAGACCTCCTAAATAATCATTATTTACAATGTTTTCAATAATCTAACCTCAAAAAATCAACCATCTCAAGGAACTGTTTCTATTTACACTATTTTTTATATAATTTCATACACAAATTTTTAAGGTTCGAGAGAATAATTGTTAAAAAAAACTGATACGATTGCCTTTTTTGGTCTATAGAAAATTGTCATGGCAACGCAGAATTCATTATCAAATAATTATTTCGATGCGAATATTTTTTTGTAATAATATGATCTTATTTCTGAATTTATATTTCATTTCTTCATATATTGTTCTCGTTCTTTTTTCTGTCAATCAATGGAATTAATAATAGGACCGCATTCCTAGTATTTCATTGTTGAATTCAATTTTTCAGGTGTTGCATTAATTCACCATTGTAAAAAAAAATGATAACTGAATCTTTCAATTTGTTACAATTATTAAATGAAATATTGTTCATTCCTTTACAAATACAAAAATATCCTTTTTTCAATCATTCGAATAACATTAGAAAAAAAAACAAAAACAAACACAATAAATTGAAATTACGCGCTTTTATAGCTAACCTAAAAATTTTGCACGAGGGAAGTGAAAAAGAGAGGGAACTCGTTTGTCCAACTTTTTAGAACGCATTGCTTTGTTTTATCATTCTTTATTTACATACCACAAAAAAGCACAAGAGATTGAAAGCGATTGGGCTAATGTTTAACAGTTGAATTGCAGTTGTTCCTCTTTTCTTTCGCGTGCATGATCTGTTTATTTTCATAAGTGTGAAATTGTAACCTAATATCAAAAATGACTGAAAAAACGGTGTATTGTAAGATTTTGGAAAGGGTGAAAAGAATTAGGTTCGTGAAGGTTGATGGAATGTCCGATGTCCAAATGATTTCGCAAAAATTTATTGAGGCAAGCGAAAAAGACGCTATCTTGAGGAAAGTTATGTTCGGAAAAGAGTTCGTTCTCCAAATGAATGACAGCAATGGGAGAATCTGTGACTTAGAAGAAGAAGACGAAGTTCCTGATGGCAGTGACATTATCGTCATATTAATAGAAAACTTGATTTTTTCACCGGTTTCGTGCGATCAAAGCACACCGATAGTTCTGCATCAAGAACAAGTAAGTGTATGAAGAAAATATTAAAATGTTGGGTTTGAAGATAGCTATAGCGTGAAAGTTAAGAGTGAGCATTTTTTGCTTTTGATGATAGATATATTATTTATTATTAATTTTTTTTATGTTTCATCTTATTTTTTTGCAAATCGAAAATTAATAACTTACAAAGACAATTTTTGAGAATTCTTTGAAGTATGATGATTTAAAATTATTCCTAGAATCAATCAGATGTTTTGAAATCAAAATTTTTTATTTCATTGTAATTAAAATTGAAAGAAAACAGTTTTCATTATATTCATGGTTTTTTAGGAGAACTCCCAGGTCGAAGCTACTTTCAACGTGCCCAATAACAAAATCATTCCAATCTCCAAAAATCTTTCAAACCAAGATGTAAAATGCAAAATTAGATACCCTACCATACTTCCTGAATTACCCGAGGAATTGAAACAATTTTTAAACGCTGGTATGTTGTTCGACAAGCAATGTTTGTTTGTGAAGCATTGGGCTAATGATTTATGTAAACGTACAAACGAAAAACCCACAAAAGCAGATTATCACAATTATGCCCTCACCGTGGTAAATACATATCCCATATTGAAAGGTGGAACTGGTGATTGTGTATGTTGTAATATTTTTATCCTTAATACTGACTCATAAGATAGATGTATACACTATGAAAATGACCCCTATTATTAAACAAATGAAAAAGTCGCTTAGATTTTACTATGATCATAATCTACTGATCACAACCTCAATTTCAATTGAATCTTATTATGTGCATTGAAATTTGGTGTCAGATGCTTTACTTTGACTGATATACTTTGAAAAGAAGCGTAGGTAATTCCGAAGCTGTTTTTCTATCCCTGTGGACTTTTTAAACAAATTTATATATTACAAATATTATTTTTTAGTACAAATTTATATATTACTTTATAAATTATTACATTCAGTCCAAATATTTTCACGTCTAAGTTGTAGTTTTCCATTATTGCAACTGAAATACACAACTTTAAAAAAATTCGACGTTTATTATAAATTCCTAACACCTATTATCGATTACTATCAGTGCGTAGATCTTCTTTATATCACATCTCTTGATAGTTGTACATCTACCTTATTATCTCTAAATCACGGATAAGAATGACCAACTTATTATTAAAAAATTCTACTTATTTTCTCCAGGGTATTCTAAAAAGACAGATCAGTACTAACATCCGAAACACAAGATACAATCTGAATAAGTCGATTAAACGCTCTCAGCAAATCAACGGATCAGTTCCAAGCGAGAGCCCTAAAAAAAGTCGCTTTTCGACCTATGAGTATGTATGAAATGAATATCACTCTCAGAAAAAACCGTTTAAGTTGCGTGAAGAATCGAAAAGCAACCTTATTGGCATTTTTAGCAATATCTCGAAATTTTTTTAACAAAATAGTATGTAATGTTAAAACGAAAAAAATTTGTATGTTCTAAATGTAGAGTCAAAAAGTTCGAGTTTGAGAAAACATTTGGTTCTCTGAAAATAAAAATGTTTCGTATAATTAGAAAATGTAAAATTCACTTGTATATTATTGTATAGTATAATTTATCAGACGAAGCAAATTTATATAATGCAATGATGTAGATGGAATGTCTGCAAGACTCTATATCAGCCGAAATATTTGAAATCTGGTTGCAAACTTTCATTTTTTTTCTACGTTATTTTGACAATTTTGTGGTATTATATGTCTTTGTTTTTTATATTTCAGAAAATGCATCGATGAAGATGTTGAGAGTGCAACCGCTGCTTTATCAAAGTGTAAAAATAACGACGACTCCGCTCATGTTCGCCGACTCTTAAAAATCACGTTGATGCCAAGACGTAGTCTTATTAAGTCAGAGCAAACCACGTGCATTCGAGATGTTATACAGCAGTATCCTCAGCTGGAAATTTTTTCATTGGTAGTTAAATATAAATATAATTTTATCATTCACATATATTTAAAATATCTAACTTTTTGCCGCTGAAAATATATTTTATATGTATTTTGACATATATTTAACCGTATATTTTCAGTTAAAATGCATGAAAAATATTTTTTCAATTGTATTCTCGAATATAAAATAAATATATGTTCCACATAATTTTTGTTTTCAATTTTGAAAATATATATTACATAATTTTACAAAAATAATAATTTTACAAAATAATGTTACATTTTACAAAATTACAATAATTTAACTCTGTTTCAGATCATGCATGAATTATTTCTCATAAAATCAATCCAAGCAGAAGATGTATTTGCGAAATTTGAAATTGCGATCAATAAACTGGCATGTTTTTTTTCATTAGAAATTTCTGATGAGGAGTCAAAGGCAAATGTTGCTGAGAAAGTTTATCGCCATTTAACGCAGGACCGATTTCTTAAATTCGACGAACAATTGATTACAATTGCAGAGGTAAACTATACACATATAATATAAGATATAAGATTTAAATGAAAATGAAAGTCTGTCATGTATTTTCATATTGCCAGTCAAAAAAATTGGACTGCTATTTTTACAATTTTTTTATCACGTTCTTATCAGACAAAATATTTCCATTTTAGGCAGGAAAATCACTTAGCAAGACCATTACGATCGAAAAAAGCTCTCCGCGGCTCGTCATGTATTTTTTGGACGGTGCTCTGGTCAAGGCGTTCATTGTAGCAGACAAATCTGTGAGAGTCGACATCCCGAATCCTACCACGTCGAAGTCGCTGGCCGGTCTGATCGCCAGTTACTACGCTTGGGATACAGTATATCCCACAGCATACACGAGAATGTTATCGTATCTAGAGTGCGTAGCTTTTGACAGTTGTACTGGACGAGCAAAGGGAATCGACAAATTCATTCGCGATGTGAATGTTAAATTTGATGAAAAAAAAGGTACTCAAGTTTAGTGCTGTCTCAAGTCTCGATTTACGGTGTAAGTCTTCCTTCTGCAAGACCTTCAACTACATTTCAGTCATTTTGCTAATAGTTAGAATTATTTTATGTCACTGCAGTAGTTTTTCCGCAGTCGTTAATGAATTTCTATTATACGTTTTAACTTTACAAAGTCATATATACATTGTTCAATTAGCTTTAATTTAAACGATAATTTTAAATTTTAAATATCATTATAAATGATTTTACTGTTTATTTCAAAAAGTTATGAATAATACTTTATAAGTAATTCTTACAAGTTATGGTCCTGCGAATTTAGGGCAAAAAATATTTAAAAACAATTTATTATTTTTATAACAGACTGGCAGCCCAGTCTGTTCTAGTTCCTACGCCAATGAAATACGTTTTTTAAATGAATTATATAGTTTTTATTCTGTTAACAATATCGATAACAATATATAAAAATTGTAAGAAACTTTTTCTCTGTTCCGTTATTTGTAACAATCTAAATCGGAATTAAAACTAAGAAATAAATGAAATTTTTCAACACAAAAGCGGAAATAAGAATTTCGATGCGCACATTGAACTACGCAGGATGTACTGAGCCTGATGTAATGCCTATGATGTATTCCTCATATTGTTATCATTTTCTACTCTGAAATAAAATTTTTTGCGTTGCTTTTCATGATTTTCAGTTAGAGTTTTTCGAATATCAAAAATAAAATTTCTCATGATAATGTAAACTACTATAAATAATTTTAAAATACCATTTCATTTATAATGAATAGAGGTTGTGAGCATAGGGGGTACAAATAAGGATATTAATATCTTAAAATTTTCATCAAGTATTCATAGTGATAACAATTGAAAAAAGTACCCGTGCGAAACACGGGTTCTCGACTAGTCAAAATAAATTTAATGTAAAATATTACAAAATTTTTGTGATTGTAGAATTTAGTTATATTATATTTGGTTTTTGTATACTAAATTTCCCAAAAAGGCAGGCAATAACAGCAATGTGAAAAGTTGTTCCTGCTCTAAGATGTGTTAATAATTAACAGATATTTTGGAACTGATAAGTGAAACTTTCGTCTAAAAGTTAGCAAAAATTTAATTTAAGTAGATGGATAGAAACGTTATTTCTTTCAGATTTTTTTATAGGAAAATATGCATGGAATAACGTAGAAAAACTGCTGTTGAAATAAATCTGTTTTGCATCAATGTCTTTTTTTGTTCTACAATTTTTGCTTATGCCAATTTAACATTGAAACTCACCTTTTTTTGTTAAATTTTCAGAATGGTCAATTCAGCACAAAACAATTGTTCAAACAATTAAAAATTATTTCAACAAATTGATTGGTTTTTGAAATAATGTCATTAAATTTATTAATTGAAAAAATGCATGCAATCATAGTTTGATAGAAAATATAAAACCAAAAATATCGTCTCGACTGTTTGGTGAAGCATTAAATTTCTAAAAACGTATCTATATGAATTTTAATTGATCAATAAGTGGAATAAACAAAGAAAATTTTGTAAACTTTATTCAACGTTTTGAATGAGTCAAGATATATTAAACAAATATAATACTGTTGATCATTGTCAGTGTTGCCAGAAAAAAGGACAAAATTATCGTACACCTATTTAATTTACACAGGTACGATAATTTTGTCTTTTTTTATCTAGCAACCCTGATCATTGTTAACTTGCAACCAAGCAGTGCGTGGCAAGTCGCAGGCTAAAGTGGTCATATCTAATGTCTCTTGCATTTTTCTGATCAGCCTCACTATCTTGAGTGAGGTTACAATTTGTTGACATAAGTATATTATATTAAATTACTTTTATATGTATATGAAATGGTTTCTCGTTAATATTTTACGCATATAATAGCTGTACGGTTGACTGAGTTGAATAATTTCTGAATAGAAAACTTAGTTTGTTGTGATAGTGAGAGGAATTTAGATGATGGATAGATTGACAGTTTGAAATTGCATCGAAAATCATTTTGAAACAGTTTGTACAAGGTTAAATAAATACAATTATCACTTTGAAATGTTGTACCGCAGTGCCATCTGCGTTGTTCAACCCCAGCGGACTGGATTTAATGTTCAACTGTCAATGGACTTGAATACCTCTTTTTTGCCATTGTTTTTATTGAGACAAGTAACATTTTTCGGAATTTAAACAGTGAATGTGAAGTGGCAATACTTATTCATCTGATTTAAATACGGAGACATTGAACTGTTGAATTGAAATACCTGATGAGGTAAGACTAATTGCACACCTAAATTGAAACAGGAACGACATTAGTGGTAACCGTCACCAGATTTACAAGTACGGAAAATTCAATTTAATGGTTAAATTATTACAATTCAAATGAGACAACAATAACAAAAAATGAAAAGGCAATTTCATCGTGAAGATTTTGGTTTTTATTTTTTTACACAATAATTCATACTTCCATAGATAAGAAAAACACTAATTATAAATTCAAAATGATGCGCGCGAAACTGTTATGATAATATAAATGAGATCGAAGTAATCATATTTTCACCGTTCAAGATTCAATGACTTAAATGGTTGGATGTATTTTCATAATCATATTGGTAGATGAAATTGAAGATTGCGAACATTGTTTACATTTTCGTTTGATGACCCTCTTTTGAAATGATAATCATTTTTGATATACAATTTATGAAATTCGATCTAGAAAATTAATGCATTCATTATGTTAACACACTGTATTAGTAAAATGTGTTGTTTTCCATTTTTATTTAGTTTGAAATTATCGTTCTGACGAATCAAAATTTTGATTGTTGGAATTGATTGCAATTTGATTGCAGGTTTTAAATGTTCCGTAAGCTGCCGAAAACAACATTCTTCGGTTCTTGTTATAAGATTTATAAACTTTATATCAGACTTAATATTAACAATATAATATGAAAGCATAAAAGTCACAATTATAAGTATAATGAGGTGTACATTTTTTGTAGTACATATAATTATATAGAATTATGAATCAACTTATTATTTTTCTATCTTTTATTTGTTTAATGATTCGTTTCTACAACTAACAAATATTTTTTTATGTTTTTAAAAACAATACACTTTTCTCTAGCGGAAATGGAATTTGTTAAACTTATTTGAATTTGCTTTCAGGTGGTACCTCATTAGAACAGGCAGGAATTGAAAACCGTTTACAGCTGCTCACCTTGCTCTCAACTTGACCAACTATTCTTGCTCAAATATTAGTTTTAAAAAAGTTGTGAAATAAGTTGTGGCCTTATTTTACAAGATTCTCCTACTCATCGAATAATTGAACAAAGTAAAATCAATGATAAAAACTTGAAATAAGTGAACATAAAATTTCCATTGAAATTCGTGATTAAGTAACAATTTAAATTGTGGTAATAGTGGTTTCAAAGTAGTTTGCTCTAAAACAGGTGTGACTCTTGCGTACGTAAGACTCAAACTTGTTCGCACACGGCCCATCCGAGAGTGTAACTGAATGATTCGTACAAAAGTTTGCGTCATATATTATCAGTTTGTGCCGTTTGTGCAGTTATTATCATTTCATAACGTATTACACTAATAATGAAATTGAAAGCGAAATAAAAATCTTTTGCTGATAGATAAATATTTATACTATATATCTATTTATATAAACTATATATCATATTAAGCCATAAAATGTCTTCAACTATTTTATATTTATACTACAAGGAATGAAGTGCTTTGAAAAAGAAAAGTTGATAAAAAATATTAATTAAATGTTTCGATTTTTCATTAATCTTGATGTTTAATAATTTTGTCTACCAGTATATTCAAACAGTATATACGCTTATCTGCTAGTGTCAGTTAGTACATTTAGTATTTTGAAATAATTTTATTTTATTTCAGATTTATCTCAAGGTTCAGTTTCAGTGCATTTATAGATCATGGATCGATATAAATGTTCCATGTGCAGTTTTTCAACTGTAGCCGTCGATTTGCTGATAGTTCATATCGGATACTATCACAAAAATGATCCGAATTTACTTATCAAGTGTCCTGGTTGCGGTGCTACATTTTCAACATGGAAATCTTACGAGCAGCATGTGAGAAATATCCATCCAGACAAAACAATTGTGCTGGAAACTGCTAATGGGATGATTCAGGAAAGAAATTTGGATAGAAATAATGAAAATGATGGTTGGAAAATTTTACTAAAAATTTTTATTTTGTTCATGCTAACTTTCTCTTTAGATTTTGTTATAATCTGTAACTTTCTTGCAGAAGATGTCCAACTCCAGCTTCCAAACGACAATTTGCACTTGTACGTGGCTCAATTGTTGGTTAACATAAGAGAAACGTATAGGACATCTCAACGTGCTATCGATTGTATTACAAACGGTCTTAAAGATACGTTACAAATATTTGGAACATTATTCTTGGTAACAAATTCGTTTTTCTGAAACTATGTAACAAATATTTTATCGTGATTTGTTTCCATTCTCTGTACAAAATAGTAATTTACATTCGAGGGCGCCTCTGGCGCTTTACAGTTTTACGCATCAAAGTAGTGTGTCGAAAAGTGGAACTATCGAGTAAAGTGCGTTTTTCTGCACTGGAGCATGATTAGTTCCACTATTGGCCACTGCTTTGACGCGTAAATAAATGTGTTACATTGTAATCTTTTAACAAGATATGATGTTCATTTCAATTCGAACTAATTTGTTACAGAATGAAATTAGAGAGCACACGATTGAAGGAACTAATTTGGTGAATTTGGACTCAATCGAACGGATTTACAATCTCTTAGCACCAAATGATTTATTGGAACTTGTGCAAAGCAAATTTCTTCTAGACAAACTGTTAGTAACAAAATTCAAAATGGTTCCACCAGAAAGAATCGAACTTGGGACGACAGAAAAGTGGGTTACTACTAACACGCCACCATTCATGGATCTCGTGGAGGAAAAATTCTACGGACAATGTATCCCTTTTTTGGAAAGTTTGAAAAATTTACTTCAGAAAGGAGAAATCAGACAAAATATCGCAAATCCTATAGTACAAGAAGGTGATACTTTGAAAACTGTACTGCATGGATCTTTTTATAGAGATAATCCTTTTTTTCGTCAGAATCCAAACGCTTTGGCCATTATCTTCAGTTGCGACGAGTTAGGAATAGCTAATCCGCTAGGTGGCAATTCCAAAAAGGAGAAACTGTACATGTTTTACTGGACTCTTGGTAATCTTATTATCATAAAATATAAAAAAATTATAATTTTGCATGTTCGGCCACGTAACATTTCTACGAATTGATACAATACCAACAACCTTAAGGGGGAAAAACACATTATAATATATTTCCTACTGTCAAAATTTAGAATTTTCTTTTTTTATACATCAGCTAGAAAAAAATGTTGAAAACGTTGATTTTAAAGAATCAAAATGTTGTTCCCTCTGAATTAATATACTTGAAAAATCATGTAAGCGGACATGTATTATGCGACAATGTATTATTATATATTAGTAATAATATTCATAATATTCGAGGACTAATTGTGGATCATTATTTTTAGGAAATATTCATCCAAATTTTCGATCGATTCGAGATAATATTTATCTCCTTGCTGTTGCTAAGTCAGTGGATGTAAAGAAATTTGGAATGAAAAAATTATTGCAGCCATTCATATCAGACATTCGCACCTTGCAGACGGAAGGAATAACAGTTGAAGTTGATGGAAGGCAAATCAATTACAAAGGATCACTACTGTTTGGAGCTTGTGATACACCTGCCGCTGCAGAAATTGGTGGATTCAAACAATCAGTTGCAGCGTATCGTTTTTGCAGAATTTGTATGACGACCAACAGGCAATGGAAAGAAACATTCAACGAGCATGAATTTGTATTAAGAGATGCTGAAACTCATCGAAGACATGTAGAAGACGTGACTGAGTTAGGAGTTCCGAAACATGTTACGGAGTATTGGCAGCGATTGCATGGCGTGAATTCACAAAGTCCTTTAAGCGACATAGAAAATTTTGACGTCACTCAGTGCCTTCCCCAAGACCCGATGCATGTGCTCCTTGAGGGCGTAATTGGCATTGAAATCAGAGCTTTGTTGCGTTACTACGTTTATGAGGTTGAGTTGTTTTCCTTAGAAGATTTGAATGAACGTGCAAAACATTTCGACTTTGATCATTTCAAAGTTAACAAACCTGCGCTTATGACAGATGACCAAATTCAAGAAGGTGGCCGTTTGAAACAAACTGCATCGCAAATTTTCTCACTTGCACACTGCCTCCCTTTTTTAATTGGTACATGGATCACTGAAGATGAGCCGATCCGAGCTGCGTTATACTGTCATGTCAGACTGTTGCAAATAGTAAATTTAGTTTTCGCGTATGAAATTAGTCTAAGTACCCTTGATTATTTGGAGCGAATGATAGAAG
>JAAMPD010003271.1:0-10579 GCA_025266255.1 Trissolcus basalis
TTGTAATATAATATTCTTATACAATAAAGTTCCACTCGTTCTCAATAAGTGTTTTTGGCTAGTGTGTACTTCTGTTTAGATCATAATGAAATCTATAATTTTTTTTAGTTTATAATATAAATTATGAACAATCCGATTGTTAAAACATTCTAGAAAAAATAGAATTGCTAATGGAAGGAGAAGAAGACGAACTATTATCCGAATCAGAATCAGAAGCATTATAATTAAAAAAACGAAAATTGTACCCTCATATAAAGCCTGTAACAAATGAACCTACGAATTAATAAAAATTGATCAATTAATCAGTCGGTCAAAATGAATTTTGGAATATCAGTAGAAATGAAAAAAAAAAAACATGTTATGAAACATACAAAAGAGGGAAAAATCAGTAACTGAATAATGTTTTACACATTTATTAATTTTTTAATAAGATAAAACTCATTGTTGTCAAACTTTCTTCTAAATACAAACGTTGGTATAATTTGAAAAATTAACACATAATATATTTTTTTTATTTTTGTCCTTTTTGAATATCGTAATATCAAGTGAAATGAAATTTGAAATAACAAATGTTGAAAACGTTATTTTCATTTTATACTGGATATATTTTATTTACAGAGTGTAATATGTAATTGATAATATAATGTATCACTTAACGTTATTAACAATACGCAATGATTAAAACAATTATATTCATGTTGTTTACAAAGACGAACGTTCGCAGAATGAAAACCAAAGACAAAATAATTGATTGCAATACTGGTTATCGTTGCATAATATTGTGTAGTCGTATTGTAAAACCCAAGCCAGGTATTTACAGAATGCACAATTGAAGGGCCGGATGCAATAACCAGTTTTCAAAAAACGAAATTCCCTCGATACTTTTTTTGTTTAAATGTACAAACTACCGGTTCCGAGAATTCGATGGTTAATAAATAAAAAATGCATTGATTTACTATAATTTTATGCTTATAGTTACTGGCATACTTAAAACTGTTTATATAAAAAAAAATCAAATAAATCCGTTGACAATCAATGGAGATATCGCGAGTTGAATAGAAAATATCTATTGATTTGAATATAAAAAAATTGTTTTTATTTTTTTTGTCATCAAAAAATTACTATTTAAAAAATATTTTAAGGTCAAAAGATGGAGTTTTTTATGCCAAATATGGTAATATTTTTTAGAATTAAATTTGAAAACTTTTTAATTTAAAAAAATTCCCACAATCTGGAAAATTGCTAGGCCGATTTTCAAGCACAAGTCCAGTTATTGCATCCGGCCCTTCAATTTCAATTCACTTTTATGTATTTACTTGTAAAAACGCTATTCTTAGAGAATTGGATATTGGGATCTGACATCGAATGGAAGCCATCTGGATTGAACTACTATAATAGTAGACTTTCGAAAACAAACTAAATTTTTAAACAAAATTTTACAGCAAAAGAGATTTGTTTTCTGATGATATTCAATAACCTATCAAAATAAAACAATCAAATTGTTTGTATAAAACGCACTTTTTGATTATATGGTCCAAAATTTATTAAGTCGGCCATTTCTAAGCCCCGCCTATATGTCAGATCCCAATTGAACGAGACCAAACTATAAAAAAAGTTATCTGACGATAATATGTTGTTTAATAACTATCTAATAAATTAATATAATAGTGACATTAACCAACCGCAAACTTACCGCCTTTGAAGCGTAATATACAATTTTCTTTTCCCAATAGGTGTTTTATCTTAATCGTGTCTCAAGTTTTAATTTAAAAGAATTGCTACAAATTTAAACAAAATATTTCAAGAATGGGAACCTTATGAGATTTACTATTAAAGGGATATAAAGAATCAAAGTAAAACAAATGAAAGAGTTACTAATAAAAAGTTTCATAATATGTTATGACAAGAGAAAGGGGGCTGTAGTAAAATGCAATGGAAATAGAAAAAATTGATAAACTCACATTTCAGTGCAGATTTCTAAGCAAGTACAAGATGTCGATATCTTCTATGGGTCGTTGTCTGTTTGCTCGATTAATTTCGACGCACTGACAGAATAAATAAATATAGTGAGATTTTTTAATAATAATTTTGAATTTTTTACACAAAATTTCATTCAGTATACTGAGATGAATTTTAGAGTATAATTCCATGGAGCCGAACTGAACTACACGGAGAGAATAGTATATTACATAACTAAGGCGGGAAGTAGGCCATTTCTGACGAGTGGTTTTCACGTTTGCGGGCGAAGCCGAGTGCAAACAGCTCCGCTGCATGAAAATCACTCGTAGATGATGGTCTACTTCACGTCCGAGTTATGTACGATGGTTTTCACCACGAGTGCGTGGTGAATATTGGTTCGGAATGGGCTATTTTCTGCACAGTTCCTAGGGCGGGAAGTGGCCGTTTCCCATGCACGTGTGGTGAAAAAATATATGAATAAGTTCAAAAATCTTCAGGAATTTTACGATATAATACAATAACGTCGTCATAAGTACAAAAAAAAGAAAATACTACATTATCACATAATTTTTATCATACAGATCGGCCGAATTTTTAAATCAGATTCATGTAAATCGTGCAGTATAGTGAGAAGTTAGATTTGTATAAAATGTCTTTATAGTATTTATGTAAAGTTTGGAAGGAATTTACCCCAATACGGTTGTCAGGGATTCGATGGTGACGGAGGAATGAACCGGTCGAGCGCAAACGTTTGCAAGCAAGTTTGCTTGCTTGGCTCATTCTTCCAATCCAAAATATAACAACGGCTGTATAGGAAAATCGCCCGAACAGACAACTTTATATGAAGAAAAAGTTTCAGTTCTTAATTTGAGCCAAGTCGCAAGGGTTGATCTATTTGATAAGATCTTCAGAACGGATTTGTTCAAATAAGTTAATCGCTGTACGGTTGAAAAATGTGGTCCACTAATAAGGTTCATTTTATGTATAATTTTTTAATTTTAGCATCAATCCTAAATGTTTAATTGAATTCGCTGATTTAACACACGAAGAGTTTCTTAATGTACGACGCGAAACAATGCATTGTATACGTATATTCCAAGAGTGAAGGACTCAATTCTGAATTCCGTATGGCTTTTTTTTTAATCATTATATTCAATATAACTTTTCGTTATTCTTCTCGTTACGTTTATAGTTAAGGGGTTTTGGGTAATTATAGCCATTTTCTTCAATATTTCTCTCCGTGTAGGTTGTAGGAGGTACATTTATTAGATACATCGAACATAGATTCTATAGATCTTAAAATGTTTATCCGTGTACTTACGTGTTCGAGTTTGCTGGGATCTATTTTAGATGGGAGGCAAGATGGAAGCCAAACTTTGACATCATGATCGAACCCGCTTGTGGCCATGGCTGGGTATTTCGGATGAATAGCTATGCTGTTTATCTGTAAAAGCATACAAATAATCGTTGGTTTCTTGGATTTATGAATATTTCATTTATTGATTCTTTTTTATAATTTATTATTACCGATCCTTTATTGTCTCCATTCATCCACCGTACGATGGCTTCCGATTCTTTTTCCCATATAAATATATTCATACAATCAGATCCAGATACGATGTATTCACTTTTTGGTCCATAGAAGTTGACTTCTTTAACTGTAAAAATTGTGTTTAAGAAATATTTGACTTGCAAACAATTGAATGAACATTCAACAATTAATCAAAGGGTGAGAATTCCTGAAAATGTAACACTATTATCACAATATTCTGTATATGTAATAATTTTTTCTCAGATGATAGGTGTAGGTGCGTACAAAAGCACGCTTGAATGATTTTGAAAAAAATTAATGTAAACGATATTATTAACAATTAAAATTCCGAGCCATTTTTATTTGAGATTTTATTTTAACGTTTAAACCTAATAAATTTTAAACTATCAAGCAGTAATTTTGTATTAAAAAGATTGAATTTTCATAAAAAAATATTGCCAATAAGTTTTTTCAACAGTTAACCTATTTGTTATGCAAAAATAAAATGAAAAAAAATACAAATGAGCCAAAATTTTGAGTATTTTTTGATCGTCTTATAATACGTGAATCATTGCTTTAATCGATGAAACGAAGTGTGAGAAAAGCGAGCATGCAGAGAACAGATTCAATCCCTATTACCACAGCGATACTAATGTTGGATTGGGCCACCAAATTTTTTTACTAAAATTAAATTTGATTATTGTTCGAAAACAGAGCACGTAGAAGAGGCAAACAAATTTATTACAAATAAATGATACTGTGATAATAGTGTTACTTTTCAGGAAATCTTACTCCATAACTTACAGGTGAGGTAATTTCGATGGCCTATGTAGCAGTGAACAAAAGTCCCTTCTTTAGTTGATGGATTCGTATCAAATAAATATATATTGTTATCGTCGTAACTCGCAAGAACTTCTGTACCGTTGTAATTGTAAACTGCGCAAGTCACTTTTGGATATACTGAACATGAAAGCTATCAAAAACAAATATGATACATTTTGTTTTTTATTTGCAATTCAAAATAATTGGTTAAGTTATCGAGTTAAGTTCAATAATCAATAAAATTAACAAAAACTTACTGAATTTGACGCTGGAGGGCACATTTTGATTAAAGGCATTCGACTTTTTCGTTTGTCATAGATATGAACTTTTTTCATGTCTCCGGCAACGCAGAATTGATTGCTGTCTAGTGGATTTGAATGAATACTGAAAAGTCTCACTGGGCCCTGACCTGATTCGTTCTTAAGGTATAATAATCTATAATAAAATCAATCATAAATCAGTCAAACATTTTGGAAGGCCAACAAGGCAACATGTAAAAATATACTTTTTAGGTTTATCGTCCCGAAGATCAACGGACAAAATGCGACCATCTTCACCAACTGATAAAATTACTGAAGGTGTCTCTATGTGAGTTGCGATTTTGTTGCATGCATTCATGTGTTGGGCTATTTTCCGGTGCTTGCCTGTCATGACATCGAGTAGCCGCACGTGACCATCACGAGAGGAAGTGACTATCCATCTATCGTCTTTTGTAGGCAACCATTCTGCCTGAAAATGATAAAAAATCAATTATAAGAATTCAATAAATATATAATTGCAGAATATAGTTTCGGTTTTCTTTTACCTGTAAGACATTTTCTCTGTGACCAGTTTTAAAACTTTCAACTTTCTTTTGAGATGCCCAGTTCCATATAATAACTTTCAAATCATCAGATCCACTTACGAGAAGTGTTCCTTTTTCATTGAACTCTACCGTATTAACACAGCCCTGTAACAAATTCAAACTATAGAGTTCGTTTCAATTTACAAATGGAAGTATAATATGATTTCAATTAGTAATAAATTGTATGCATTACATTGTGCCCTTCTAGTTCACACGCCAGTTTCAAACTTGAAACATTGTGTAAAGATCTGTAATACTTTTCATTAAATTTTGGATTCAACCCCAACTCTCTATTATTCAATTCACGAACTGTTGACCACGGCCATTTTTTTACTGCCTTTTGCATCATTGGAGTAAACATTTTGTAGTATTCATTTTCTGAATCTTCGGTACTATCGCTCAGTTGGTAATTATCATCGTCATAATCGTAACTCAAAGACCCTGGAATAATAACAGCACAAATTTTAATCACATATTTTAATCAAAGATATCGTCCAATTATTAACTTTTAGATTAAATAGTTATTTTGGTGAAAATGGAAAGCGTTTGTAAAGATACCTGCTGACCCATCGCTTGAAGCTCTGTCCATGAAATTATCACTCCAAGCTACACAAAGTTTTGTAAATTATAAAATTGAAAATAAATAATTTTTAGTTTAAACATTTAATCTGATTGATAAACGTAATCTTTCATACTGTCTCCATAATGTTCACTAGAGTCATCATATTCTTCAATTTCCAAGTCAGAAACCATTTCATCATCTTCCTGATTCAATTCATCATTCAATCTCCGCCTTTTTTCGGCATCTTCATCGGAGCTATCTTCCATATCTGCAGTAAATAACTCCACGGTATCATCTCTCTCATCTAAAAAGAAACATGCCGAATTAATAAACAATAACTGAATTAATATTCTTTGCAAATATGGTTTGTGAATAGTTTTTCAACAAAACTATCAACATACCAACAGATCTTTTGTTTCCAGAACTTTCACACTTTGAATCATCGCAAGCTGAATTACCACTTGTCGACGGCACGCTCTCGCCAAAAAACGCCTCTAAAGACGTTAAAAATAACAAGGACCTCTTTTCATTGGATGAGCCAGGTTTTGAATCTTTTTTACTAAAGCTCGCCGAATCCTGCAGCAGAGCTTCCAATTCTGCATCCTGTGGTCAATTAAAACTACTAGATGAAAATACATGTTCAAGAAAATTTGAATTATTTCATATGCACATGAAATATACCTTTGGAGAAGGAACACTGCTATCTTTACAAAGTCCCATGACGCTTCCAAATATATCAACTAAAAAATGAATGATTTGGTTCATTTTGAAAGTAAAAAAGAGTTTGATGATTGTAATCATGAGTAATTATGTAATTATGAAATTATGTAATTGTGAGTTAATAAATTTGTTGTTTTCTTACCTGAAGATGTACAAGGAGATGGTAAAATGTCTTCTACGTCAACAAAATTTTCAAAGATAGATTTTGAATCTTTCAGTTCGTTGATTGTTGGCGAAACATCCGAGTGAGGCATCTTCTCAGGTTCAAAAGTAACTGTACAACCACTTTCTGGCAGACTTAAAGGAGTTATTTCTTGATCTATTAAGGCGTTTAATTGGACATCCTTGAAAAATACGATATGGAAGTTAACAAAATATATCATGAATTTATTCCATTTAGAGTTAACTGGGTAAATGTGATATCAAGAAATTTTAATTGGAAAATTCATGTTTCATTAAATTTTATATCATCTATGAATTCATTAATAAATAATTATATATCATATTCTAAAATAACATAGATTTCGAAACTAACAAAAACTCATTGGAGTTATGACAATCACTCTGAAGTGTTACGCTTATCCTGGTTGACCAAACATTTTCAATATCAATTAAGAAAATTATTTACTTTAATATTAAAGTAATCAAACCTTGGTTACTACAGTGCTTGACACTGTTTCCGAAGATTCCTTGATTTGGATTGAGTCAAAATCAACGTCTGAAGAAAGGATCTCATTTTCCTCAGTGATATTTTTATCTGTTTCGTCTGGACTCTCTGAACTCATTTTGATAACTGTTAAAATGAAATTAGACACTTAATTAATTCAAACTATGCTCTCTATTAAAAAAAAAGAATTAATTAGAAAATAGAGGATTAACCTAATTATTATGGAATAGAAAAAAAACAAAACAAGTAATGAAGAACAACAATGAAAGACTACATTGACACCAACAAAATCTTAAATGCCAAATTAGTTGTTGAATTGGTATCCCTAAAATTATGTAACTTTCTTTAAATTAAAACTTTCTTGAATAACAATAACAACTTGTATTTTGCGTCTCATTTTCACAGTCAGTTGATCGTACAAGCAGTGTCAAATTATACTTGCCGGAATTCCTGATGGTAAATAAATACAGAATTCAAAAGAAAAGGTGCAATACTAAGTAACTTGGCTAATTCAGTTTGAAGCATTTAAATAAAATTATTTTTGTGGCAATTTTCTTCTTGATTGACAAAAGCCAGCCGTAGACATCAGCAGACACCAGTGGACATCAGTGATGCCAGATTGAAAGATTGAAAGTCCGAGGTTATTTTGTATTGCCGTGAAGTTGTTTCGCGATACAAAGTATGGTGGAGCTACGAGGTGGCAAGTGAAAGAACTAATTATATCATAACTCATATCTGATGGTAAGGAAGTTTGTAATTGTGTGAAAGTGATTTCTATGACTTATTATTTATTGCAAAAAAAATTATTGTTCTGTTTTTAATGACATCTTATCAACTTTTGTTTGTAATGTATATAATTAATTGGTTGAATATCGGATTATTTGAAGTATTCTTAGAACATTAATTCGATTATTTTTCTGTTGTACCAACAATAAAAAAAGTAGAAAAAGGCAAAAATCTTCCAATTTTCATCGTTTCTTATTGATACATAATTTATCCATTACACATTTTTCTAACAAATGAAATAAACGATCTTTTTTTAACTAGAAATATATTTTTATTTGGTTTACGGATAATGATTTAAGTAATTAAATCATAAATTGAATAAATAAGAAACACATTTTTGATTTGTTTATATTGATATTAATAACATCATTTTTTTTTACATGCTTACGTTTTATAGAAAAATGTTATATGTGAATTTTTGTTTATTTCTGAGGACAATTTCGTCACAACAATGAAAAAAACTTACACCTAAAGTCTTTTTGGTATACAATTTAAAGTAAAGTAAAACTTAAATCAATACTGTATACAGTTAAAAAATTTACAAAAATACGAAGACAATAATTATAAATTCATAGAAAAATGAAGGAAATGATTAATTTGTTATAAATATGTAATATGTCTGTTTAAACAATTGTATAAGATAAGCATCACAAAATTAAAATTTGTTTGTCTATTTTACATAACCATTTTCAATACTTTTTGGTACAGTAATAATTCGGTATGTTGTTTTTTATTTATATGCTGATAAATAAAAATGTGTTCTGAAAACAGTATAGTCTCATTTTGGATTCAACTTTTAGAAAATTTACTGATTGCATTTTCACAATACACGGAAAAAATGAATATTTTTGAATTATCAAAATTTTTTGTTAATTTTCAACGGAAACTATGTAATGAAAAATTTCTCAACTATTCTATATTTTTTCCGTGCATAGTTATATGAGATTAACATTATATGAGGATTACTAATTCGATTATTATTTTTTTCCAACTTTATTTCATTTTGCCTTTTGAACTGATAACGTTTTGGAACTATAAATTATATGTTATTCCTAGACTTATCCTACAAATCTATATCTAACGAACTATACATTTAATCTGTTTTAATAAGTTATTTTTAAATTTATACACAATAAATATTTATACATGTCCAAATTGCGAGGCTATCAAGTATAATTTTGATCACTTTCAGCTGAAGAATTTCATTCCAAAAAGATTATTTCATTGTTGAAATATTTTATTAAACTGAACACTGCACAGGAGATAAATCAACCGATTCTAAATTAAAGCCTTACGGTTTTTTGGTTAACGGTTAATACAAAAAGAAAACGACAAAAATTATGTTATTTTCATCCTAAAATGAATGGAGTATCCCTTCAATGATAAAGTACGCTTCTGCTACAAATATACTTGACATTCAGCTATCAAACCGATGAAAATGAATGAAAAACTTTGACAAAGTCATATGGAAATAAAGTTTGATATAATCCAATGACAAACAACGAACTAATTTCTGATTTCCAAAAACGAACGCTGATTGTTAGATGCTTGTTCGTTGACAGTCACAGGATAATCCTAAGACTCTTGAGGATAAGGGCTTTTATATGTATATAGTTACGACAAAATCGTTGAAATTTAATCATGTCTACCGTGAAATCAAAAGTATTAATCGATTGTTTTCAATTATATATTACTTGATTTCCTTTCAACGAATAATCCCATCATTTCAACTATTTTAACAATAAGTCACTTACAGTAATATTTCTCAACTGCCTTTTACTGTAGAATCGGTTGATTTTTTTCGTGTAGAAATATTATACTAAAAACTGTGTATGTACCTCTAAAACTATCAAGGCGACAAATGTATATTCACTTTTTTATTTAATAAATATATTACTAATGATTGATAATTATTTATGTTTTTGTAATATATTTTTATAGTTTTCAAATAATATTTTCTTTAATTAAAAAATGGAATTCATTTTTAAAGATGAATTTAATAAAAATGTTTAATTTTGCATTTACAAACAAATTATTGTTTTTTTTTCATTCATAAATTTTCTCTCGTAAATACTTACAATAAATCATATAAAATTAATCAAAAAGTGTAAACATTATATAGTGCTTTTCATTAGCACGCTATTGTTCTTTTGATCACAAAAAAATTTTGCGAGAATTTAATTTATCAATAATTTTAAAAGCGGGTTATTAACAAGCAATGTAAAAACAAACAAAAGTATAAACAACAATTGAAAACGATCAAATTAAAAATGAACATTATAAAACATTAACACTCCTGTAAAAAAAAATACTGTAAAAAACAAACAAAAATGACTGTTATCACCAATTTAAAAAAATGAAAATGAAAAATGAGAATTTTTATATTCTTATTTTTCATTTTTCTACATTGGTAAACTATAGTCATTTTTGTTTTACATTTTATTGTGTTTTTACCATTTTACACGTGTTTGGTTTTTACAGTACTTGTTTTTATAAGAGTTTTTATTTTTATAAGGTCAGGCGGGGTAAAAATGATCAAAAAAGGGGTAAAAATAATCAGCCTTCAACGACGTATAAACTATTCGCTGATATTTTTTCATTTCACATAACGTGCTCAATGAATTCTTGAATTGCTTATTTATATTTTGAGCGAATTAAAAATTGTTTGCAATCAAATGTCAATTGTGT
>JAAMPD010003272.1:0-10566 GCA_025266255.1 Trissolcus basalis
GATATGACTTAGAAACTTTTTTCTTGCTCATTACAAATTTTCAAATGACAGATATTAGCTAATTATCATAAAACAAATAATATTCCATTCGTCTTATAATGAATCATTGCCCGAGTCTCACCACGAGGAGGTTTCTGCCCAGAGACTCATCAACAATCAATCAAAGTGATTATTTGTTGATCCCAAAAGCAACAATAAAAAATATTTTGGAACAAAAATTATTCTTGTTAACATTTACAAAGATTTTGAAAAATTGGTAGCAATGATTTAAGGCCAAATTTCCGGCGTAATGGGCTACTTTTTTCAGAGTTAGAAAAATCAAAATGCTTAACATACATGTATTATTATTATTGGACTCGCGGGGTATGAATAGCCTCAGGTATACTTAGCTTGCGCCATTGTACGCCTATCCTCCCACTTATACCCCATTAAATTTAATCCCCGATCTCCACCCACTTCAGTAAAGCTAGTAGTTTCTCCAGGGATAAATTGTCTTCACTTTCCATTCGGATTTTCCCGAATAGTTTCCATCTCGCAACCGCCAGTACTGGGCATATGCCCAGTATATGGAAGGGAGTTTCTTCTTCTCCGCAGCAGCATCTGTATAGGTTGCTTATCGCCCTGTTGCGCTTGTGCTAGTAACACCTCAGATCACTGCAGCCCGTGATAAAACCCACCACTGTTCTGGTTTGTGATAGTATGCTTAACATACATACTAACCAACAAATATCGAATTAAGAAATGCAAATCGAAACACGTTGACGTGAAATAGAGCTCAGCTAGAGTCCTGCACAGCAAGCTCTGAATTATATTTGACTCATACATTGCAAAACAATTTACAGATAGTCTATCAAAAAAATTATTTCAGCAATTACTTGAAGTTATTCCAGTCGTCGCTTTTAATAATCGAGATAATCAAACAACTATTGCGCTAGGAACCTTATAAAATTTTTCTGGTTAAAAAAAAATATATAATCGAGATACATTTATGAAGAAGATCGAAAACAAACAAAGACGTACTAAAGTCTTACTAATGAGTATGCGTCATGATGTTGCACGACAGGTTCATGAGAAGAACCACTTTAGGGTAAGTAAAACATTTACATTCCCAAATAAGACAAGGAGTAGAAGCGAACAGTCAATTGATGTTTTATGTGTTTTTTTTCAACATGGACGACCTAAAGTTACGAACGAAGTCTGAAGCTATTTACTCGAAAGTGAGACAATATATCCTAGGTGTAGTTGACGAGAATAAGATCGATTAAAAATGAGCGAAGATGCCAGCTATAATTACGACCTGAGGAAATTCTGTTATATATTTCTGCTCCATTGACAGAGCTTTTCGATGGAAAGCGAGACGTTTTCTATTAACAGTCGGAGAAAACGACTTTGTATGAAAATGTATCTTTGTAATAAACTTATCAGTGCTCAATTTGTGCAAAATAAAATTTGCTAAAGTCGTAGGCAATAATGATATCAAAAAATTGTGCTATAGGAAATTACCGGTGCCAATCAAAGAAAAAGTAATAACTTCTTTAACTGTTTTGATGACGATAAGTTCATGTAATCATCATTTCCAATAAAATGAATTAAGGATAACGAAAAAGTTGATGTGGGGATACATGTGTGTCGGCGGGGCCGACTAGAGTCACAATTCCGAACAACGTTCGAGAGTGAATATAACTGTTGAGAGCCAGAATTCGAAATCGAAGGTGAATTTGAAATTCATTAAATTTTCTTAAGCGGGAACTCGAATTGTAGTTGCAGGCTAACGTCGAAATCAAAAATGTCTCGCGCTCCCTCCTTCTCGCTCCGTTCCTCACCGCTGCAGTTAAGTGAGGCGGCAAGTTTGAAAAGGGACGGCAGGTACACGCACGCGACTCCGCTGCTAGCACGATCCGATAAGCGTGTCGATTGAAAGAGGGGATACATATAGCTGCTCGGTCCGGCAGTGAACACTTCGCCCAGCGACTGGGTGTGCGACACACGAGAAACTTGTGTGCTCATACGACAGGTGACTCATACGACTCGAAGTTCACCTAACCTCCAACCAAGAGGCGATCAACTCTTCGGTAATCCTTTCGATCCAGATATACCCGGACACCGGGCAACCTAACCTAAGGACATCTCCTGTGACTGGAGCCCCTCTTACTCTCGACTACAACAAGACGGACAGCATCTAGTGCCGAACCAGCGACACCCACGTCACCTCATACAGGGCGCCACCAGTGACTCCCACGTCACCTCTCTGAGGGCGACAAGAGCTTTCGCGCGTGACCAACGTGCCACCTCATAGAGCCACTGCAACACAAACTCGATTCCTCACCATCAGTTGACGAGCTAGGTCAATGCAGGTTAGAGTTCGAACCAGTGAACCCTCTCCACGGGCACTGCGTCAAACAAAGAACATAGCTGCAGAGGGTGTCACGGGCGACACTCCGAATAACTGTAGTGAAACTCTGTTAGTGGAAGATTTTCGAGACCCGACGTTTTCGGCCATGGTTTATTTAAAGTACCTGTGCAACTTCGTTTGAAGAGCTCAAGATGTAGAGTCACGTTCCGTTTCTGCTGTAATTTCGATAGCACGATAGCAAGATACGTGTTTGCTAACGAACATTTCTCCGTTTTAGTTATATCGATAATGAATTTAATTTACATTTCATTATTTGAGTCGAATATATTGTAAATTCTGTAAAGTTCTGATGTATCATAGAGTCTTATTTTATTCAATTAACATAGAAATTCATATATTATTAACATAGATAGATAATGATTTACAAAATTACATATTTCAGTTTCTTGTTCAAATAAATCGAATTCTATTCGCCTGAATATACAAAATATGTAGAACAATCACAAGCGAAGCAAAACGATTCATACAATTCATTCGAATTCCATCGAATTAACAACTTTCGCTATGAAAGTTTTGCAATTATGTTTAACATGCAAAGCAAAATTGATGGAAACTATGTTCTCCACTCTGATAACATCGCCTTCATCGTTGATACCTGTCAGGATGTACATGTGGAATAACATTTCGTTACTTATAGGAGACTGAAAAGCAGATACCACATTACATTTTTTGACTGCTGCAAAATGCTTTGCATCACAAGTACATAATACTTGACAATCACAATTTTGGACCCTTAGAAAATATTCTATGACGCCAATTTCTTCACCGTTGACAGTATTGTATGATATACAAAAATTGCAAGTTCGTCTAGGACGACGATAATTTTTCGCAACGTACAAATATTTATGTTTCAGTAATCGTTGGAATTCAAAGATCTTGGAGTTAGCTATTCCATTGTTACTGAATTCCTCTTGCAACGTTTCATCGACAATCATAGTGCATTTTCCAATGATATACGTGTCATCGTTGATTCTTCGCCTATCAATTCTTCCCACTTTATAATTTATCGAATCAACATATTTCTTCGCTGGTCTGTTTTCGTGTAATTTCTGGTCATTCAAAGTTTCCATAACTTTAAACGCTGACAGTGCCTGACAAATTTGCAGATGAGGGGAGTTGGTCCCCGTGACGAATTGTTTTAATTTTCCATTGATGTCTTCGTAGGGAAAACACGATGTTACCGGCAATGGACCAAAATCTTTGACATTTTTTGTCAAGTGGAGAGTCAAGTGGACACAACTCGTTACGCGACGCAATCCAAAAATTTCCTGAAATCGACTGACGAATTCTTTAAGACTCCGATCAGCCAGCTCAATATCACGTTCAGACACCTCATCCTTCCATAAAAGCGTCACTCCATGAACCAACAATTTCATCATTTCGAATTCATTTGGTGGTAATAAATCGCACAAAATTGGCAATGAGTAATAAAAAAGCCAATTCTTAAACTCGTGGCCCTTCCAATCTGCTAGATGTTTTTGTGTCGACCTTTGTAACCGTTGGACATGTGATGGTGGCTTAAAAAATAGCAGACGTTCATCAATCAGTCGACGCATATCTGCAGATTTGAGCAATTGGAATTCTCTTTTTGTTTCGCTTAACCACAAGAATAATATTTTCTTCACAGTTCCTTCAAAAACACAATGGAGGGGGTCGACAACCGTCGTTTGGAGGAATTTGTACGCAATCTCAGACATCACAGTATGACCTTTTACACCATTTACCGGACCACCAAACTTGCGTACATCATCAACATTCTGTTCGTGTTCGTCTTCTGTTCGATGTTGAAATGCAACGTTACTGTCAAAAACACGAACATTGTTTGTATTTTCCGCTGTCTCTCCTGGGTGGTCACATGTCTGGCATCCGAATTCGTTTTCAAAACATAACCTCTCAAGCGCAAGTCCGGTTATTGCATCCGACTCTTCAATTAAAGAAAAAAATTGCCAATAAAATTTCTTTGCAATTCTAACATTAAAAGTTTGAATTGAAATAATAATATATAGCCTAATATTATAGGATTTTTTTGATAAATTAAAAAATCGAAAGACAAATTGAAAAATTAAATTTATTCAGCTACAAATCAGCTTTTAGAGTTGATACCACACCTGATTTACGGTTGGTACGAATTCATATACAGTATCGGTTCGCGTGAGTTTTAAACCAATACTTTATCATACCAGAGCCAATCAAGAAACAGTGTTGCGGGCGCTGTTTTCTTAACCTATACTGTCACAGTCTTGATTTGGCGCTGTATCTGGGGTTTTTTTTTCCGTGCGAATATAAAAAAATTCATTTGGTTATGTGTGTGCCATGCGTTGTTGTAGCAGCGAGCGCCATAATTAATAGAATTGTTAGGTGTAGGGATCGATGTGTGCCCGGAGGGCACGATGTGTTAAGGAACATACTTTGATAAACCAGCGTGTTCAACGTGTGTGATTTCTTCATCAACTCTAGATTGTTTTTCATTTGAGTGTTCTTGTTCAATTTCTTTATGCCGCTTAAGAGTTCGTCGTAATGTTCTTGATGATTTCATATTTCACTCTCTGTTGTAAATTATAATTGAGAAAATTTCTGAAAATTTAAGAAAAGAATACTTGTTGACTTTTCGTTATTAAAGTGGAGACAAGATCTGAAATCATATTTCATTTCAGTTATCTACTACAACATTATACTTGAGGCCTGTTCTCAAGATTATACAGGGTGATTGATAATAAATGACCAGTGATCTAATGATCCAATAATCATAAGATCATTAGATATGATCCAATTATCCAGTGATTTATTAATCCACTGATCCATTGATCCAGTGATGTACTGATCAAATGGTCCTTATATTCAATCAATGGTGTAAAATTAAAGTACTACATTATTGTGTAGTTGAATTATGAAATTATTGAATCACTAGATCGTTGCATCACTAGATCACTGGATCACTAGATCACTGGCTTGTTGGATCGTTAGATCACTAAATCAATGGATCAGTGGATAACAGGATCAATGTATCATTGGATTAATGAATATAAGATCACTGGTTCACTAGATCATTGGATCACTCAGGGTGTCCAGCGTCTTGGGGTAAAAAAATCCCAGTGCATTCAAGTACATTTTCAAGTACATATTTAAATTTTTCAAATACATGTTTTGCTTATATAAAATAAATTTTGGACAAATTTTGGTAATAATTTAATAATTTATAATCAAATTTAATAATTCAATGAATGAATTTTATTTGAAATAATAGGTATTTGTCTACAACTTTTGATTAAATCAACATAACTTTGTTCCTTACACAAAAATAAATAATAAAAATAATAAAAATGAATTCCTTCTACAAAATTTTTTAATATTGTAATATATTTTACAAAAATACTACAAAGTAATAATATTTTAAAAATATTGTAGTTGGATGTGACAGATGGCGCAAGAATGGCAGGAACTTTGAGTGACCAAAAATTTTGATCGAAAAATAATCGGTAAAAATATTTTGTCATAAAAAATTTCAAGTAAAATAAAAAATCAAGTACACCCGAAAAATACAAGTACATCCAAGTATATTCCAGGGGTGTAAAAAAATCTAAGTACATTTCCAGGAATTTTTACTTTTCCAGTACACTGGACACCCTGATCACTGGATAACAGGATCACTGGATCATTGTATCACTAATTATTGGACCACTGGTTCACTGGATCATTGGATCGCTGGATCACTGGATCATTGCGACACATGTACACATAACCTAATTGTCAGAAAACAAATTATCGAATGCGCAATAATACCTACCGTCTCAACTGAGAACGCCGTATGCCAACGCTAGATGGCGCTCGCGTAGACGGCGTACTCAAGGCTCATTTAGAATGATGGCGTATGCGACGTAGCGTACGCGCATTTTCAATACAAATCAAATGGAAAATGCGCTTACGCTATGCCGCATACGCCATCATTCTGAATGAGCCTTTTCACATTAATTAGGAGGGGCAATCATAGGTGATGATTGTCCCACGGTCTTCAAGTGAGATCAGAGTCTTCCGAACTTCCGAATTAACCAGTCAAATCTGAAGGTCCCTTCCCGCGTTATTGTCACGAATCATTTATCGAATTAAGGGACTTAGAATATTTTCCCAGTTACGGGACTGAGACTCTCCGCGACTACGCCGCGACAGCGCGTTCAATATTTGAAAATATCTTTTGTAAACGGACCTTGCCGTTCAAATAAAAGGTCATTTTAATTTAAATAATTTAATATTTTTCTGAGGTCATAATACAATATGATTACTATAATTCAAACATAAGAAAAACACTTTGGGCGTAGCCGCACACGCACGCTCCCTCGTTGGACTCGCACGCCCAACATTCTTCTTGCGCAATCCAATTTACGTCACCAAAGAGGCACCGGAGGCCGAGGGCATCGTTGAATTGGTCGTATCGATGGCCCTCGTTTCTTTGGACGACCTCAATGGGGTCCTCCTCCCGCCGCCGACGACGGTCGTCACGAATTTTCATCATCGCTTCAGCTGTTTCAATAGCTGAAGCGATGATTCTTCTGACCGAATTTTCATAAAAGTAGAGCTAAAAAAAATTATTGTACACATATAAATTGAAACAAATATATAAAGATATAATCATTGAAGTCAAATATTACTAACGTATTCCAGCCACCCTTTTTCAAAATCGGAGAAGCGGAGGATATTAAGAGTCATGTTTGAATCTGTTAATATTAATAACAATCTTCGGTTAGTTGAATTAGTCGATAAATAATTTTCTTGGAGTAAAGAACTATTTTCTTAATTTTGATGTAATATTGATTAAGATAATTTTAAGTTGTTGGAAAAATAAAATGCTTATGAAATGATGCAGCGTGTTTAAAACAATTATCATTTTCAAATCTAAATATTTCAGAAAACTAATAAATTTTATTTTCCAAATAGGCTATGTCCAAGTTCCTTCGTTTTAGAATTAGTAAAGTCCGAAAGTTTTTTTTAGATTTACAAAATGAAGGTGACATATAATTAAAGAAAAAATTTTTTACTAACAATATGATAAACTATTGACAGTCTCTGAACATTGATAATGGAGACATCGAGTCGATGAGTGATTCAGAAGAAAAAGCACGTCTAGTAGTCAAACATATCAAATGTTTTAGCTGCGATAACAATCGGATGAACGATTTTTAAAGAGGTAAACATGTAATTTTTGACGATTTAAAGTTATGACCTTCATCAATAGCCAGCATCTACAATCAAAATATTTTTATTTTAATACATATTGAACAATCAACAAATTACCAATACATTTACTTGGAATGTTTTAGAAAAATGTTTAAATGTTTGGTAATAATTCGTATAAATATGTTGATAAAATGTCAGTACCATTAACAGATGTTGATAATAGGTACAACTATATATTTGTTGATCAAGGTTAAGATGTACCAATTTGTAACATTATATGCAACATTTAGCTGACAGGTTTGGAGTAGTTCAATCCTTCTGAACAGTTACCTCACCATCAGCAGCTCAATGGTAAAGTAGTGCTGATGGACTTTTCGATATATAATACTGTTGTATCAATTGTATGCACATTTAACCAGACCTGAAAGCTCTCGAATAAAAATTTACACCAAAGGATGGACTTGTTGTTGTAAGTAAAATAATTCAGCGAATTTTGAATCACAAAATGAAAGAGCTATTCATTACAATTAATTTCATGTCTGTTTTAGGTCGGAGTTCATAGTGCAAAACTTGAAAACGAAAGAAATTCAGATATAATATCATCTGCCATTCAGCGGTATAGTATAAACCACCCGATTGTAAATGACGCGAGATTGTCAATGTGCAGAGATAAATAGGAGGTAAACTTGTTAAAATACTAAATCGAGTCTTCGTGAATTGTTTAATTTAATTTTCATAATCATTAAATTTGTCTATTCCAGGCCCGAAGGCACAACCGTTGTTTGCGATGGTCAGCGAAGAGCACCGCGAGGAAATATATTTATACGTGAAAGTGTGCCTGAAGTACTTCAAATCAACGAATGAAATTTTAAACCATTCGTTGCCACTAAAGTCGGCACAACATTTGTTACCAGCTACAAAAGACACTCTCCTGTTTCCAGAGAAATTTACAAGTTTGCATTTGGCAGAATGAAGAGAAGCTTATCGTTTCTGATACAGGAAACAGGATTCTTATCATGGGTGTAATTGGGAAAGGCTATTATGTTGTCTGATGATACGCACCAGGATTCAAGGATAGGAGCTTTGGAGATTCAACATTCAATGCTATGCAGGGAACTTGTTATTTTGATGGTAGTATTATGTTGCTGATAATGAAAGTAATGCAATACGAAAGGTACTGAATAATCATTGTAAATAGAAGCAATCAAAATATAGGTGTCGACATTACCGACAGAATACTTTGATGAGATGTATGATTTAATATAGAGCCGTTAGGCTTCTCCATCAACAACCTGTCTCGTAACTCGCGCCGCGTAAAAGGTTGTTTTCACGAGTAATTATATAAATAAATTGTGCTCAAGAATTAGAAACCCTGGTTCCTTTTGGATGTGCCCGGCCTATATTACAACAGGTTAAGGACCCAAAGACCAACGCCGGTCAGTAATTGTTGACTCAGATAAATGCTCAGAAATCCTGATGCCACGCGGCGATAACTGAGGTTATGGCTGAGGAAGAGAAATACTAAATCCCGTTGTTCGATGGAACGAATTACGACAATTGGAAGTTCAGGATGGAAAATTTTCTAGACGAGGAGGAGCTCTTAGACCTTGTCAAGTACTTCCTTGAGACAATAACCAGTGTCATAGAAGAAAATGAACACCTGCGAGAAGAGAATAGCAAGGAGCGGGAGAAACTGCAATATCGAAAGACGGACAAGAAATGTAAGTCGGCAATTATCAAGAGAATAGCAGACAGTCATCTAGAATACGTCAAGGATGCGATGACGTCATTTGAGATGTGAAACAAATTGAGGTATCTCTCAATTTAGATACGTTCGCACGAAAAGGCATAGCCAGTCAGCTCTATGTAAAAACGACTCGTTCGTTTGACATTCGACCCGGCCGTGAGTAACTTATCAACCCATTTTCTGCAGTTCGATAAATTGATTCGAGAATTAAACTCAACAGGAGCAAGAGTCGAAAGTTCGGACGTTGTTTGTCATCTCTTACTCACCATGGCAGAGGTCGAGATGGTCGTCACCGCCCTCGAGGCGCTGCCATCCGATTTACTTACCGAGTCATTCGTCAAGAATCGACTTTGCGGCTACAACCCAACGTAGAGGAGGAAGCTTTGGAGCAGGGAAGAAACGGCTGTTTGACAAGAAAGATCTTCAATGTCATCGATGCGGCGAATTTGGTCACTTTCGACACGAGTGCCCGCAACTTTAAGACTGCAGGTTCAAGGTGTACAACAGGGGAGAAAGTTACCGAGGAAATTTCGCGGCAGACGACTCAGAGGGCGACAAGAAGGATGAAGAACTAGAGGCCTTTTGTTTCTACACAGAGACTACCTTACCTGGTACCTCGGATCTCGAGCGTCTGAACGTCTGGTGAGTCAGGAAGAATTTTTGTCCAAGGTAATCGTTCTGAGTACTCCAATACCTATCAACAGTGCAAAGGTGAATGTGATGCTGTATGCAACCAATACAAAGTTGGCGAAATGAATGTAACTACATGTGTGGACGAAAGAACACATACAATCAAAATACAAAAAGTCCTGTTTGTTCCTGGCCTAGGTTACAACTTACTCTCTGTTGTAGCAATAGACAGATCAGGATTGCTGGCACAGTTCGGGCGTAGTCGAGAAATTATCACGAGAGGGAAAAAGGTACTGGCTGTGGCTAAGCGCGAGTGGAAAATGTAAAAGCTGGACGTACTATGCAAGAAACCATCAGCTTCTCTGTGCGAAGTTGCCACAGGAACTGAGCTATGGCAAAACGTATGGGACACATCGGACTTGAATCAATACAGCAACTGCACAAAATGACCGAGGGCGTCGGATCATGCGAGCCAGGAAAACAGGTTTGCTCATTTTATGTTCAGGATCACCAGACAAAACTCCCACACAACCAGGAACGACTTCGTGGAAACGCCCACTGGAATTGATGCATAGTGATCTCGTCGAACCAGTCAAACCCACATCAT
>JAAMPD010003273.1:0-10567 GCA_025266255.1 Trissolcus basalis
ACATTACAGAAACAGTGAACCCGACCCCGCTCTCTTTTTTTTTCCTTCTTTTTTTCATGAAAAGTATCACTTTTATGCACACCGTGGAAGGGAAATAGAGTCAAACAAAGGACCGAAAAATTAGTCGGATATAAAAAAACAGCCGTTTCACTTTCAAACGAATTGTAAACACAATTTCACCTCGCTAAACTGTAAACAACAATTTCAACTTAAGACTGGGAGCCTTGTTTTTGTTTTTTTTTTAATCTCGTTAATCCTCCATAGAATTCCAAAATATTTTACAACTAAATGCTAATCAATAGCACGATATAATCTTTCAATATCAACAGAAACAATTTTGCAAGATAATTTCAGCCTTTTTTGCTTTTTTATATCATAACTTCATTAAATTGTAGACATACCCATATTTAATCGATTGAAGAAATTTTTTTTCTCCCGTGGATCAATTTAAAAGCAATTTTGATGTAAAAATGATTGGAAATGTAAAAAAATATAATTATTATCACTTTGCTGTAATGTGTAAATTCGAAAGTTGTCGTGCGACAATGTTGCAATGTTCAGTATAGGTGTATATATACTTGAAGGGTTATTCATTAGCCGGTTATTTTTCTTCGGTTAATTTCAGGCCGTTTTAATATGACACGTTATAACAGTTTTGAATTATTGATAGATGATTTATCATACTTATAATCGGATGCAAAAATATGTCAAGTTGAGTCAATCAGTTATCCCGTCCGACACCTTGGGAACATCAGAGGGCGGGTGGCAAATACGAACCAGTGTATAACCGGCCGTTTAATTAACTAAGTGCACTTTCTTTCCTTTTCTCTTGTTTTTTTCAGGGATGATGAGCGAATGATGACATACGTGTTACGGCGTTCATATAATTTATGAACAGATATCAGTCGCACGATGGGAGACAGGTGATTGTGCCGAGTGTGTCCCACCGGAATTACAATCGGGAATAAAAAATTTCCGCCGAGGCAATAAGTTGACCAGACGCTCGACAGAGGGGTTGGCGTATCCAAATCCACTTCGAAAAATTGTCATTCTGACCCTTCGTTCAGCACCCTTGAAGTAAGGTGAGCTTTTCCGAGTCAAAAACACCTCAATTTTATTTAATCTGTTATTTTTTTTCTTCTCTTTTTCATCGCAATATTCCATCACGTTAGCGAGATGGAATTGCCCGGCCGTCCATTTTCTTACGATCGCTAGATGCGTGTGCTCGGCGAAATATCGACGGAAATAATATAAAACAGAGTCGCACATTCGCGATGCACGAATTCTGGATCCTCGTAATACACCAGTTATCGCTGCACGAGATCGTGCTTTTATAACCCCCCAACGTTATGTCCCCGGTTTGAGTTTTACATGAGATATCCTTTATTTGCTATGCAGATTGTTTGGTTCACACTCGCGACCACTCTAATTAACCGATATATGCTTCAAATTAATGATTCAGATCCGAGGCCACTTTGTTATCCCCAAAATTGCGAGAGTCCAAAAATAAACACGTCGCGTAATTATCTACTTATGGAATTGATGGGCCAAGTGAGGGGGAGGGGGTGATAAAAAAGAAATTTTTTAGCCATCGTGGTGTCTAATTATGCGGAGTGGTGCCTTTTCGACGACGAACAATCCGATAAATATTTGAAATAAGATTGCGGGGACTGGCAGTCGTAAACACACTTTTCATCCTGAATACAAAGCTTGTCAGGCATAATTGAATACAGAATCCATCAGGCGAAAAAAAAATTTTTTTTCTTCACCGATGAAATGAACCCTTCGAAAACGTCGCTGAGACCGAGGATTCTTTTCCATCGTTGCTTGCGGATCGACATTGTCCGCCCCTCGCGTCTCGCACCTTTAAACGAAATAAATGACGCTTTTCAATATTAAGTAACGTTGCGGCGAGTTGTCGCACTTAGCGAAGCGCCACCCGAGTCCTTGGTTTTGTCTCTCGCTCTTTACGTTTTTCCGTTGGATTTTAATCTCATAATGTCAAAGCTGTGCTTACGTTATTGAGCATCATTAGTCAAGCTGTCATACACCTATATTAATAGTCAGTTGGTATCAAAGTATGCACTCCATGGAAATGCATTTCATTTATTCCCCGGCCGTAGCGCTGACATTGTTGAATGACTCGAAACGCTCATCCAGTTAACGGAATATCGATACCCGGGATTTACAACGTCAGCCCTCTCTTGTTTCGGGTCGCGAAGGGTCTTTGGCCATGTTCCGTCCAGATCTTATCTAATCACTGAAGATACGCTCGCCAAAATCACTATCATTGTTATTATGGTTATTATCTCAGAAATTAATTACACCGTAATAAAGGTTCGCCCCCTTTTATATGGGTGTCCTCCTCTGTCTCATCACGTGCCGCGACTATTTGTCATTGTCGCCAAAACACTCGAGGAATTGATTCTCAGATTACTGGTGCGTTCTTAAACAACCATGCGTGGCTAAATCGGAACCATTTTCGTGTGTTGACCAGGGGCCTATTTTCGGATAGCTCTCAACTAATGAACTGTCATCCGCTCCGGGAGGTCAGAACGCGCCACTCGCCAATACGTAACCGAGCTATTCTTTCTCACATTCACACGTTGATCAAAACATTCTCGCTAAATTTAAGTGCCCTAGATAAACATCGACTTTTTCTTATCAATTGCGAAACTGCGCTCCGGTGAGGGCTTTATTTATAAGCGTCGCGATTTTGCACGCACCCGGAAAATTTGTTCCAATGGAGAATAGAATTTGAACTAATTATTTTTCAAGATCTTTTCATTTGTCACTCAAAAGGTGCAGTTTATTTTCTAATCATTGTCGTGTCACTTCTTATCTGCGTGGAAAAGGTTGTAAACAAAAGTTTTGGGCGATGACATTGCGTGGCACCAGCTTGCTTATCTCCTTGATACGCAATTTTTTTACCCCCACCTGATGTTCCCGACGACCATAAAACTCAAATGTCGGAAACGAACAATTTTTTGCACCATTTTTGCCGTGTCCGCAATAGAGTAAATGCGCCTCGTGTGTTTTGACGTAGAGAAAAGAAGAGAAAAAAAAAGCGGTCACGAATTTGTAACTGAAAATTGCCTTACATTTTTCAGCGGCGAGAGAACGAATAAAAAAAAAGAAGGAGAATAAGTAAGAGGGAAACGAAAATGTAAAGTCACGATATAAAATCAGTTTGAACTTTTGCGACATAATATATGACGCACGCGAAGCGTCAAACTGCGCGCTCCGTGGCATGGTCTGTTATTTAATTTGATGATTAATACAGTTAAAATGTGCCTACACAGACGGAGGCGAAAAATTGGATTCAATCTATCGAGGTCAGACAGTGAGTTTGAAAAAAAGCAAACAAACAAAAACTAAAAGATAAAAACAAACAAAATGAGAGTGAAAATTTCTCTCGAGAGGATCGGCGTCGCTTCTTTAGAAAAGAGTGAAAAAAAAGTCGATGCTATGACTCACCTTTGTTTGCTGGTTATAACCGACGGTGCATGATGTGAGATACCTAAGGAAGTAACCCTTTCTATACTCCAGGATATACATACTTCTGGTATTGCACGTTAGTCATCGCGTTCACTACGAATTCATTTGCAATTCCTCAGCAAGAGAGATAAAAAACAATTTTCAAGCCATAAAAGGGAACGAAAAAGAAAATCAAGTGGCAATTAAACAAAAAAATTGGAATTTAAAAAAATGAGGCTTGGGACAGAAAAAAAAGTTTGCAATTGGATAAATAATTGGCTGATTTGGAAAAGACAGATGCATTGGCGACAGTTGTTAGATTCATAATTAAAAAGGGTGAAAGAGCATCTGGGATCACTGGTAAATCCACCTCAATTACCTCTAAAAACCTCACTTAATAATTTATTCATTTTATTTTGGCCTCCAAAAGAAACCCCCAAAAAACACACAAAACGAGGTCAATCAATTTTATGAAACGTTTACGAAAAAATTGATGCAAAAATATGGTACAAGTTTGAATTCGATGCTCAGCGGTATTTTTTCCTCGTCAAACACTGTAGTTTATGAATAATCGGTCGTTGAATCCTCGCGTGCAAAGAGACTGCAGCATGACGCATCCAAGCGATGCTCAGTCAAAATTATTTAACACAGTCAACCTGCTGAAGTCATGTAATTACCCTCCGCCGTGCGATTAAACCGAACGGTGGTTCTCAATTCCGCAAATAGTGCGCGCCATGTGGTTTTGAAAAATATTGACGAATCAATTTTGTCATCACGATACCCCATATGACGCTACATATTAAATTTTCACTTTTCCAATAAAACGATCCCTGCAATTTCTTTTTTTTCTTCTTCTTCTTTTGTATTCGCAATTTCATACACACATCTGAAAATGAAACATATTATTTTGGATCATAAAATTAACTCTTGATTTTCATTTTTCCAGATGCGGTTCATGCAAATTTAATGACGGGCAGAAAATGATCAGTTTTCTTATCGCTGGAACAGGAACTCGAGTGACATTTGTAAGTGAATCGTATTTCCTTGACAAAAGAAAACATTGAAGAATTACGTTTTCTTCAGCGAAGATACGGATTCGAGCCGAGTCAGCGATGCACCTGCACGTCGAGACAGGTACTAACAGGTCCATAGCATGTCTACTTCATGATTTTCTGTTGTTCCCCTTCGAACCTTTTTACTACAACCACAGAGCTCTGACAAAAATCTTGATCTTGTGAAGAATAAAGTGTGTAACCGCGCCGAGCGCATTAACGTGTTTCTTTTATAAACTCAAGACGATAATCTCGGAGTAAAAAGAGACAATTGTCCATTTTAATCACTCGTCTGTAACTGAATTTTTTTCTTCCATTTTTTGTCTCCCTCTCTCTCTCTCTCTCGCGCGCGCAACTTGCACTGCACCAGTTTTTGCGATTAAGAATCATGATTCTGTGAAAGTAATAGTGCAGTTGAATTTGCAAAGATGCAACTTGTTGAAATAATTGTCAAATTTAACAGTCGTTTGTTTTCAAGAGATTTTTTTGTCGCCTTTTAAAAACGTTTGAAAATGTTCTTTGTTTATATGATGAAAATGTTACTTGAATCCGGATTTGCAAAACGGATCGCGATTGCTTTAACTCTGGCAGTTAATTAGATTACAAGGAGATTTCCGTTTGTTATTTTTTTAAATAAAGCACAACGCAAGAAGATTAATTTATTATGAAACGCTCATCTCATTTCGGGGAGGGGAACATCATGTCAAACCATGACAAAAATTTTTAAGAGAGAAATAAGCAGTGTATGGTCTTTACTCCTCACTCATGAATATTGAAATTCCTGTTTTATATTTTACGAGATACAGAGGATCAAGCTAAAAAAATATACGCTGAAAAATCGAGGGATTAGTTGTTTGACACGCATGGAGAGCGCCGCGCAGTTCAGGGGGTTGCGGAAAACTCTCTTTAAAACAAGAATGTTTAACGAAGTGCGTCTTTTTTTTTTTTTTGATTTTATAAACTTCCTATGTTTTACGTTTCGCGTGCATTTGGTATTATGTTTTTTTATAATCGTTTTCATTATAGAATACACTTGCTTTTGTTTCATTTCCCCTTAATGAAAACGATTTTGAAACGCGAGTTCATCTATTATTATCATTTTTCGCTGCTGCTGATAAAATAAAAAGCCATCAAATTTTTACGACCCGTTGTCCAATCCAAATAAAAGATACGTTCCGGAAAATTTACATTTGTATACTAACCAGGTAAAATTGATTGTGCTTATACACCCCTGGCCTTTTTTGTGTTTGTTTTTTTTTAGGTATTGATTTTTTGGAGACTCACTTTGCCTCTGCCCTACTTATGTATCCGAATCAACCAGCCTGGTAGTACAAAAAGGTTCATGATTCATCTCGCACCTGACTGTTCTATCTTAAAATCATGGGACTCGAGCATTTCACTTCGATGAGTCAAGCTATTACGCAGCCTATAGAACCATGCGACAAAAGAGGCTAGAATTTCACAGTAGAATAATTTTATTCTCTAATGTTTGCCTTCATTTATACATTTCAAAACTAAGTAGCCGAGCAGATAAGATATATTTAAATTAATCGTACACCAGCGAGTATCATTTGTGATGAGTCATAAACACCATGAAATTTTCGATAATATTCAAATATGAAACGACACTCTACAATCAAATCGAATCTTAATCTGAGAACCAAAAAAATTTCAAGTTGCGGTGATTTTTTATCTCGGGTTGAAAATAATGTATGAAAACAAACGTGCTTTCCATTTTTGACCATTTTTAAGGTCAGCCATAAGTTTTGATTTGTTTTATTTTGCGACAGCTTGAAAATTGTAATTGTATAGTTAAGTATCAAAATATAAAGTTGCTAATAAAAGTAATTGGACAAAAGATTTGAAAATCTATTTGAGGTTCATGTTTATCGCGCGACCAAGGTGAAAAAAAGTTGAGAATAAGAAAAGAAGAACAAATTCATTCGATACCTCCATCGTCTGTGATGAATCATTGTACCCTCAAAGAACAGAAATGAGTGAGAGGTAAAATAAGACCGGTTTCAATTCAATTTGTACCAATGTATACGTATACGAATGTATATTTTCTGCTGTCCAATCTTTTTATCGTCCCTTTTTTTCTCTTTTCGTCAGAATAACGGTTATTTAATGATGACTAATATTAATTAGTAATGTTTTCCTTTATGATTTTGATTTGCGAGTGCAAATTAAGCAGCGATGTCTATCGTAAGAAACCTTGCCTCTCAACTACGAGGTTCAAATGCATTATTAAAATAATAAGGGATCGCACCATCTGTACGTATTATTCAATTGTTATTTTTCGTCGGTCATTAAATCAACGAAAAATTAAACACCGCAAAAATTGATAACCACTTTCACTAACTGCCTGATGATCTTGTAACATCTCCTGGATACGGAATCATTTTTCCCCTGCGCCGAGATGAACAATTACTCTTTCATGTTCGTGAAGATGTTTAAGAGTTAAGAAATAGCGTCATACTCCTTGAAGCTCGCATCAAAGCCAAGGTAGAGATGGCTCGGTTGGAAACTCGGCCAACGTGCAGGGTCACTCTGAAGAATCGCAAATCAAATGAATTTTATAAACCATCGTTAAAATGTATTTCTGTTTATATTTCTAGAGAAGATGAGGAGAAAAAAAACATTACATATTATTCATCATTTTTTATTTATGTCAAGAATATTGATGAGAACGTAATCTTATTGAAACAACAAGTTACAAATAATGAGAAGCTAATATCGTGTATTCCACTTTTACGACTCAGTTTTTAAATTCATTCAATGTCAAATTGAATTCACTTAATTGCAAATACAAAATACAAACTGATTAAGATGGAAAGTGTAACTAATGCATAATCTTCCGTTTAGAAAACCGTCATTAGAAGTTCCTGAATGTTCAAAAACTTAATTGAGGCGAAATTTATTATTTTTGTTTCAGTTTTCATAATTGTGCCCCTTTTCCTGGTGAATTCCAAGTGGCAATGAAAAAGAAGAATTAGCAGAAGAAAAAAGAAGCATGAGCAATTAAAAAGATATCACACTTCATCTTGAAGCGCACGATGGAACATGTCGAGCTCACACGAATTAAATCGGTGCGTATATTACGCTGTTAGTATTTACTTTTCCGTGAAAACGAAGAAAAGGAGAAGCGAACGATACGTCCGATGCTTTTGTATTTATCATATCTCAACGATATTATTGGTTTATGAGTAACCTCACAGTTTAATTTATGTGCCTCTGTTATCTATATATTCATGGTTATCTGCTGCACGATCGGCGTGTTGTGATGAAGACTCAAGGAACTTTAACTTAGGATACAATGCACATTACGTTTTCACCTTGAATGCACCGCGAAGTAGAATGCAGATTGTTTACTTATAATGTCTGGCGCATTATATAGCATCCATTACAACATAATTATGTATAATTACTGATAGTGTGCTCGCACTCCTGGGGGTTTCGCAACAAACAGAAAAATATAGCACGTCGTAGATTAAAAGAACTCTTGTTCTCCGTTTGAGCTGGATGATGGTACGGTTTAGATTTGTGGAGAAATTTTTGCCGATCGGACAATGCGCGCGGTTATAATATTCAACAAGAAATTGATGTTCCCGGAACGGAGCGAACAATCATTGTTATTCTAATTGTGAGACGCGTTATTGAATTTCGATGCAGCGGCTTTATTGTTCTCCAAAACGAATTTCTGGTAATTTGATAGAAAGTTAACAATCTGTGATTGAGCGTCAGGCAAATTAATTGATAGATGTAACGAGTCATTGTTTCGTCGGTTAGCCGATCGCCTTTTAGCGCTTGTACTTCCTCGGTTTCTAGAACTAAGATGAAAAGAAAAGTTCTTTTTTTCTGAGTTGTTGAGTATTTAATTCAGAAATTCTGGGTGTGAGAATGTATTTGAGAAAAATTTTTGTTTGAAAATGTTTTGCTTATAAAATGCAAAATTTTAGATACCTTGGAAAATTCACTTAGAAAAATCAGTTGACTTGAATTCGATCTAGATTCAAATTGCAAATATATTTGCAAGAGTTTTGCTTTTCGTTTTAGATGAAAATACATTTAATGGATTTCATATAAAATATTAGAGTCTGATCTACGAATAGCTGATGACAAAGAAAAAACAACAAAAAAATCACTCGCTATCTGGGTATTGAACAAAACGATATTAAATTCGAGGATTGTTGAACGTTAATCTCGAGGGCGCCAACGCTTATGCAAAATTTCAATCCCACCCGAAAAGATTCCGTAACATATCGTCGGATTCCAGCGCGGAGTTACGCGTTCCTCTGCAATAAAAAAGTGAACAGAGGTTTGGTATTACGGCGGATTGTTTTAAGGCCGAAAATGGACGCTTTCAATTATCGTCGCGCGAGAGCAAGGTGCATTTTCATTGGCGCGCGTTCATATTTACAAAACGACAGAAATACACGTCGATCGTTTTGCAGATGTGATTTCTGATTTTATAATGCCACGCTTATTCCACTACCCTTCTTTTTTTCTCGTTTTGACAAATTATTTTCCGCTGAGTTTACGACTTACGTATTCATATGCCACGGCTATAATCTTAATGGTTTCTGTACGGGATTATTTTGAAAGTGTAGTAATCCAAATAATCCGACATTTTATCAACTTTTTAATCAAACAACCTTTTTTTCTTCGTACCACTCCGAGATGCACGTTAATTTACTGCCACTCGTAAAATCGCAGACTTTTCTACGAACGTTGTTTTATAACAAAGTAGACCCTCTTTTCATTTCAACGAATAAAACAAAAACGAAAAAATTGCCGATTAAATACTCCAACCTCGAGGAGATGTATAAATCGTGTGTAGTACATTTGCTTTTTGTGTACAAGACGGGAGGCGCGCGGATGTACATGTTGTGTAAAATTACAAACGTGTCACTGACGAACTCTACAAATACCTAGTTACTTGACACTGTCAAAGGCATTTCTCACCTCTTTAACATTTACGTTCAACTGAACATCCACTCGTGGAGCGAGTTTTGTTCCAAAAGGATCCAATTGCATTTGGGAAACTGGCGCGCGCGATCAAAAAGCGTAATGCGAATAAAGATTCATGTCGCAAAGTCTGTTATATCATTGTGACACTCGAATACTCGTTAGCTTAAGTGCTTCGAATTTAGTTGAATCTAATTACCGGATTCATAATCACATTTCCTCAGAGTGTATGCTTTCAATTCAAAAACACATTTTGTTTGTAATCAATACATTTTTTGTCCGGATCGTGTAAAGCATGTCTTATGTTACACTCGAACAAATCTTATTGTACACGTGAGAAATGTAAATTTGGAGTATTTTTTTTTGTTCCGGATAACAAAATAATTTTTGTACACCTTTAGATTATTCCGGCCGATTATTTTTTAAAGTGTATTAAATTTAGAGTTCCGCCCGGCTGTGGTGGAGCAAAAATACAAATCAAACGTTTAATGTGAATCATTTACAAAGACAAGTGTAACGTATAAGTATATGTCGATGCACTCGGCCTACCATCGCACACACATACTTTACCTTGCATGCGCGCTATCTCCAATCTGGAGAATCAGGAAAATGTGCCAGCGACGAGTCATAACTTTTGTAGAATTCGAGGCTATCAAGGAACTGCAATTATCGTATTTTTTTCAATCCTATACATTATCGAATATTTATTTCGAACAAAGGAAAAATTATCCACTGATGAACAGATTGTAAATTTGATTCTGCTTCTGAACTGCTTACCTTTTTGATTTATATTTCTGAGTGATTCATCAGCTCGTAAAAATACACATTGTATAAATAAGTGTCTTAGTTTGAGATACTTTTGTTCGAAAGTTGTGTAAGACTTATGTGATGATTATATGCTATGGAAAAAAAAATTCTCAAAATTAAAAACGTTCGTACGTACTTTTTGCTTCAGCTGCAAAATGCTTTTTGAACAGCAAATCAAGTTTACTTTTAAATAGCAAGCATTTTTTTTTCGCTTGAAGAACAATTTTTTTTCATTGTTTTTTTTAATTCACGCAAATAAAAAT
>JAAMPD010003274.1:0-10557 GCA_025266255.1 Trissolcus basalis
AAAACCTCTACCGCAGTATTATTATATCTGTCCTGCAATTAATTAGAAATATTAAATGGAATATGTTAACATTTGAATGAATAATGTTCTTGTATTACTATAATGATTCAGGATACAAATTTTTCTAATTTTATTATTAATCCAAACGCAATTTTTGCTTGTTTGATTATCTATTTATAATGAATTGGAATATGTGAAATTAAATATCAGATGGAATAAGTTAGATTTTAACTTACATGAATAATGTTTTTGCATTATTATAATCATTCACGATAACATTTTATAATTTTAATGCCAATTTAAGCTTTCTCGTTTGGTTTACTAATTTTAAAATTGAATAAATGACAACGTCACACGACTTCCTGTTGCAGCAACTTGTAACTATGTGAACCCGCAAATCTCATCAACAAATAAACAAAAAACCCCTAAAAAATTATAATTTCAAAAGATGAGAACAAATTTCTTCTCTTTTTTCTAAAATTCATTTTATGCAATGTGAGAAGGCAGATTTCGTGTGATAACATAACCTAGAATTTGACTAGCGTATTATTTCCGCAAGAACCGAACAATGGCCGCCTCGTCGAAGCTCCATCCATTTGCCTAACGACACTAACTTCATGATTGTTGTGCTCGGCATTTGTTTACGCTGAAGTTCGTCTCCAATGGTTCGTTGACGGGACGGGACTTTATTCCAAACTGGATTGTCGGACAGATCAGTGCACGTAAGATGCGATCAATCTCGCAACCTGGACGAAATCATACGGTGACGATGTCCTCGCGAGTGAAATAGTGTAGCAGCACACGTTGCTAATCTTCTGATAGTTGCGCAAATCTCTTTGCCTTTTGTTTTTGTTTCCAAGTTTTGTTTTTTTTTTTTTTTTTTATAAAGACGTTCTCCGATTTTTTATAAGGAAGAAACAGAAAAGTTGTAAGAAAACAAAATTTTGTTTGAAAAAAAAAAGATTACAATTTACTTGTCAACGAAGTGATCGAGTTTTTGACGACGTAAGTTTGGTTTTTGTTGGTTTTCACCATGGGTTCGTTTAATTTTGTTTGCCCGATGTGCTGCGGCGAAACTTTTAACAGCTCGCAATCTTTGAAGTACCATTTGTTGAGCATGACGGACAATCTGTATTGCCCCGGGTGTTCGAAGCGAATCGACACGGTTGTGGCTTTGATTCAGCATCTCGACCGCTGCGGACAGACCAATGAATCCGACGAGGACATGGTTCAGAAGGACATTAAGAATGTCCAGTCCATCAGTGTCGAAATGGTATGTACCTTTGCCAAAATTTATTTTTAATTTTCCTCATAACCTCATTGACAAAAAACAAAGAAAAACAAAACAAATCCCCCCCCTCCTTTCTTCGTTTTATTTTAAACAATTAAAAAAAATTGCGAATTAATGGTTTTTCATTTTTAGGATGAAGAAGTACTTTCGGAACAGTTGAATTCGAATTTTATACAAACCAATGAAGGACTTGTTATAGTTGGAGGTTCTAGGACAATAACAGTCGATGATAATGGTTTGTAAACTTGTATAATGATCTTTTAAGAAAATTAAAATTTTAATTTTTGTATCTGAATTTGAAGGAAAATTGGGCCCAGAAAATATTTTATTTTGATATACTTTATGTAGCCAAATTGTTCCTAATGATCTAAAGAATAAATTAGCCTACTTAAATTATATCGAAATAAAAAATTGTCTCGATACTTTTTTTAATTTGAAAAAAGTTAGTCCCATTATTGCATCGGACTCTTCCTTTTTCAACCGTTTCAATTTTTTAACTGTATGAAATCTTTGAAATCTTGGAATTGATGTATTGTTTCAGGGGAGATAAAATTGCTGGAAAAAATTGACTCGGGAGAACAGGAGTCAGAAACGAGATCGATGGAATTGAAATCTGCCAAGGAATCCAAAACCATAGCACCGGGGTCCGTTGTAAATGTGAAGATTCCTGTTTCACTTGACAAAGATTCCGCTAAGAACGTAATCACAATTTTCCCGGACGAAATGCAACAGGAAGACGGCAGTGCAATGGACACCGAAACTGTGGAGGAATCAGAGGAACTTGATGCAAGAATATTGAACGTTAAGGAAGAAATGTGTGACGTAGGTGCCGTTGAGGTAAATGTTGTTTAGACAAATCAAATGTTTCATATAAAAAAAAAGAATAGTAAAAGTTTTCACAATAATTATCAAATCTTATTTGGTTCGTTTCTGCAGGAAGAAATTCAGACGGAAGTTTTCCTAAATACTAATTATAGCTGCAGCACTTGTAATATGAGTTTCCCGTCAGTTGCTGAGCACATCAAGCAGTACCATGATGGTCAGCAAGTGGTACTGGAAATGGACAGTGACCAGATCAACAATATGGAACTAAGTGCCTTGATATCCGGAGAAAACGAGACCGAGAATGATAGCGAGAACGTCACGTTTGCTCGTCCTAGACACACCATGAACACTTTGAGAACAGAGGAGTGCAAGGATAGCGAGGGTAGATTGTACACGCGAAAGGTCGTCCAGATCGAAAAGTTCTGGGACAAAAATCCACAGGTTGCACAACAAACGAATAAATCTTCTACCTTGTTGGAAAAGTTGTTCTCCAATGTCGAAGGCGTTAAGGTAAAGATTATGATTTGGTAATGAAAAAATGAAATGTGTCTGGAAATGGAAGATTTGGAATTTATAATCTTTTGGTGATTTGCAGGTTGGCAATGACAAGCACGGTCGTACATACAAGTGCAACCAATGTTTCAACGAATATGCAAAGTTATCCGAATTCAAGAGCCATCCATGCGTTAACAGCGCCAACCACTGCGAACACTGCGATGAAACATTCACGACCCTTAAAGCGTTACACGCCCACTACAAGCTCCACAAGCTGGACGTAGCCGAGATGTCAAAGTTCATCTGCAAACAATGCGGCACTCAATTCACAACCCACAAAAGTTTGAGGCTTCACTCTCGGATGCACGGTCCTGTTAGAACGAGACACGTTGACGCTCCAGAAGGAACTGGAGAATCGACCTTTACCTGCAAGGAATGCGGTAAGTAGAAAAACGAAATAAACAAATAAGCAATTTAGGAAAAATGTGAACTGAAAATGAAATTTCATCTATGATTTTGAATTATTTCAGGAAAAGTTTTATCGGAATCATACAAGTCTGCTCATATGGCCCTTCACTCCGGGGACTCTGTGACCTGTACAATTTGCAACCGTAAATTTGATTCTGCACAAAGTTTGGAAATGCATGCTGCGGTGCACACCGAAACATTCATTGTACATCGATCACCGTCACCATCCGATGCTTTTATGTCCGTGGGAAATTCAAATTCAGAAATCGAATCTGTCCAAACCAGTCGAAGTAATAATAGGAGCGCCACGACCTCTGTAACCATGTCAACGATGGATGCCGCTGAGAACCCACAGAAACCTTATCAGTGTCAACACTGCGGTCGCCGATTCGCTCGTCCGCACGAAAAAGTCAAACACGAACGGATCCATACCGGTGAAAAACCACACGTTTGCGAGGTGAGAATGCCGAATTTGGAATTTATAAAAAAGTTTAATCTCTGAAAGGTTTGAAATTTTATCTTTCAATCAAAGCAATTGGAGAAATTTTGTTATTCCTGTTTGGTTTTAGGTCTGTGGCAAAACTTTCCGAGTGTCGTACTGTTTGACTTTGCACATGAGGACCCACACGGGCGTTCGTCCCTACGCCTGTAAGCACTGCGGCAAACGATTCAAAGCCTCGTCGGTCTACAATCATCACTTACTAACTCACAGCGACGAGCGAGCCTACACCTGTCCCTTCTGCCCGAAAACTTTCAAAACTAGAGTGCAACTCGCGGGCCACAAGAACTCGCACACCAAACCCTTCCGGTGCACCGAGTGCTCGCGACCTTTTGCCTCGCTGTACGCAGCGCGCGCCCACATTGCGACCCACAAGAAAGACAACAATCTGAAATTTAGCTGCGACATCTGCGGCGCATCTTACGGTCGGGCGTTCGCTCTGAAAGATCACCTGAAACAACACAGCGAGGAGATGGCAACGGCTCCGGAACCGGCGCACGAGGAGGAAGTGCAGGAGACGTTTTTAGTCGCCGACGAGGAAGAGGTCGAGGAAGAGGAACTCGTGATTCCATCGCCCTTGCCTGTGGCGCAGTCTTCCGGCCCTGATGACTCTAATTAAATACCGGCTAGTCAATTGTTTCGTTTTATTTTGTTGTTGAAAAATATCATTTCTTATTCCTTAGTGCAGTCCGAGTTACTGGTAATTATTTTGAATTGAAGAAAAATCTCAAAACGGGTTCAGTTGTAAGAGCGTGAAATGTCACGATTGTTGCCAAATACGTCTTTATTTTGTCACCGCGACTAATTCAAGTGGACGACAAATTGTATCCTTGTGGCTGTAGATCATTGTACAGAAAGTGTTTTTCATGAGTATGTACATCATTGCTCGTACATACTGATGCCATTATCATTAAGAATAGTAACAGTTCTTGTCTTCGAGTTGTACGACGAATGCGTGTATTTTATTTAATGAAATTGGTTATCATAATAATCTGTTTAAACTAATGTTTAAATTAAAAATAAATACAAATATGTCAAAATAATTTGTTGATAGCTAGAAATTTAATTTCTGTGAATATTTTGAGTAAGTTTGAAAAGTTTAAGTCTCATTTTAAGTTTTACATTAAAAATGTGCTTAACATTTAAAGTATTTAGATCATATTAATATAAGGATTGTTCGTTTTGGCGTCCGTTTGGAATAAAAATGATTTAGACCTAATTGTATAACACAAACTCATTTGGTTCGGTATTCCAAACGTTATGAATCTACATCACTCATCTGTTCATGTTGTCCCGATCCCGATGCAATCTATCGTAGAAACGTTGTCCTAAGTCACTTATGAAATTCGATGTTCAGATTTTCAATTTTTTATTTTGTTAAAGACGACGAACGAAATATTGTTTTTTTTAATTATAACTATACGAATTAGAACGATACATTTTGAAGACGAAATTGGCGATAAAACCGTTTCGAAACATTTTTTCTTGCGATTGCAGCGCCATCTTCGAAAGATTGCATTACAAATTATTTCAAATTCCCGATTCTCAACAACTCCTAATTATCATGAACGATTTCCGAAAATCTTATCATTTACGAATTTCTAAAATCTAAATTTAAAAAAACGAATCGGTGCAGGGCGAAAAAAGACATGACGATGTATGATGACTTAAGGGGTTACCTGCAGTCACGAAAGCAAATTTTACTACATATTTAGCTTTTTTTTTCTCGAAAACTATACAATGTATCTAAGAAATCTAAAACGTATGTGATACATTACACTTTTGTCATGATTATACAATTTTTCAATTAAAAAAAAAAAAAAAAAATGATGCATTTTTAATGTCTTTTCTTTAATGTAGGAGAAGATCCGCGATGTGATGGATTCTTTTACTCGTGTGGATACAACAGTGCGGGAATGATGTTAGGAGGAGGCTGTGGAGAACAAATCGCTAAATGGGTCATGGACGGTAGACCTGACAAACATATGTTCCGTTATGATATTCGCAGGTATTTGTATAATTGTATTTGTATAATTTTCTATTTCCAATCAAATTTAAATTTATTTGAGTGTTCTTTGTTTAATTTAAAGTATTTTTATGAAAATGATGAATTTAATTTCAAATTATCTCAAAATCGATTTATTAAAATTTAAAATTGTTAAAATTCACTGATGAAAAATTTCAGATTCACTTTAGAACAAACCAAAGATGCCATTTGGGCCAACGAAAGATCTCATGAAGCTTATGCCAAAAACTATAGTATTGTTTTTCCAAACGACCAACCCCTCAGTGGCAGAAATTTCAAACTCTCTCCTTTCCATGAAGTAAATCATATTATTCAATAATATACTATAGTAAATTACAATTTGAATATATTGTATAATCAATACATCGTAAAATACTAATGTTTTAGGCTTTGATTAATCACGGTGCAGTGATGGAAGAACGTCAGGGCTGGGAAAGACCAGGCTGGTACCTTTCAGAAGGAACAGTACAAGTTTTACCTTACGATTACCAAGGAAGCTACGGTTCCAGCAAAAACGAACAAGATTTGTACACTGAAATACTAAAAAAGGATTACACTTTTAATTTTCCAGAACATCATGACATTGTAAAGCCATATTTAAAACTGTATAACTGAAACAAAACCCTCACTGAAAAAAAAAAAAAAAATTAATATTGATTTGATATTGACATTGACAGTTAAGAGAAGAAGTTTTGGCCTGCCGCAACAATGCGGCACTCTTCGATCTGTCCTACTTTGGCAAGTTCTACCTGTGCGGCCCAGAGGTTGAAAAGGCCGCGGACCAGCTGTTCGTATCTGAGACAAAACGAGCGCTGAACAGGACCGTATACACGGCTATGCTGAACAAACGCGGTTGTGTCGAAGCAGACTGCACAGTTACCACGATAGATGCCGGTTCAAGCGGAGTCGTCGATCCTATCTTCAAAGGAAACGCCTTATACGTCGGTGAGGTAACATGATCGAGTTGATGAACTCGCGCTCCTCACTGTTACTCGTTTTCACGTTTCTTTTCTCTCAGTCGCCGGAGGAGGCTCGGCCTATCACACTTGGTGTCACATGAAAAAAGTTATCGCTGATAATAATTATGATGTCAGTTTGCACAAGGCCACCGATCAAATTGGAATTTTATCCATTCAAGGCCCTAATAGGTACTTCAACATTTTAATTTTTCATATATATATAAATCGTTTTTAAATAAAAATGCATTTTAAAATAACAAATCCATTTTTCAGTCGAAAAATTTTACAGTCCATGATAAATGAAGATCTGTCAAATGAAGCTTTCCCATTTTCCACATCACGTTTAGTGAAACTCAAAGGCTGCACTGTTCGAGTTTTCCGGCTGACTTTCGTAGGAGAATTGGGATACGAATTACATATTCCAGCAGAGCACTGCATGACTGTTTATAACATGCTTCTAGACAGTGGTAAAAGTTATGGCTTTAAACATGCTGGATACAGAGCTTTGTACAGTCTCAGCGCAGAAAAAGGTCAATAGAAATATTTAAAATGACAAAAAAATAATAATAATAAATGAAAACATTGTTTAGAATAAATTAATTTCAGGATATCACTTGTGGGACGTGGATGTAAGAGCTGATGATAATCCAATAGAGGCTGGCTTGGGATTTTTGTGCAGGAAAAACGCCGATTACATAGGAAGTGATGTCGTGAATAATTCTTGGCAAAATGGAATCAAAAAGAAATTAGTTCATTTTCAATTAAAAGCGTAAGTAAAGTGATAATAAAATCAATAATCACTGACAAACAAAATTTTAAACGACTTTGAATTTGATTTACTTTTAGGCAAGTTCCACTTTGGGGCCTGGAAATCGTTTATCGAAACGGTGAAATCGTGGGTTATATCAGACGGGGAGACTATGCATATACTACTGGACATAGCATTGGAAGGGCGTAAGTTGTCTTTGTTAAACATAACATAATAAGCTCAAATCCTTGCTTTCATATAGCTATACTACATGAATATGCGAAAGTAATACGTATAAGTATTATAGTAAAACATTTTGTATTATATATTTGTCTGTTCGTCACATTTAAAACATTGCTCGAAACATTGAGATTGTGATTATAATTTTTAGAGAATATCAAGTCAGAGATACCTATTATTATTGAAACAAAAATTGGAAATTTATTCTTTATAATTTTAATTCATAATCATTTATTCATATTAAAAATAATATAGTTTTCCATATAATATAAACGCATATTTGAATTTGAGTTTTATGAATTTATAGTTCATTCCTGGTTCAAAGTTCCGACTATTTCAGACTAAAAAAAATTATCCTAAAATAGTATAAAAAATGCAACAGAAAATTTGAGTTTGAACTCAAATTTTCATACATCTTTAGTGCTGAAATAATCTAATTCTGTGAAAATGAAAAAGTTAGGTTCTTTCAGTGCTGAAAATGTATGAAAATTTGAGTTCATCAAACACGAATATTTGATTTCAAATTCAAATATTTGAGTTCAAACTCAAATTTTCTGTTTCATTTTTCAGACTATTTAGGGTTTTTTTTTAGTCTGAAATAGTCAGAACTTTAAACCAGGGATGCTATTTAATAATAAACAAAATAATATTGGTGAAATGAACAACAGAAATTGGAAAAATTATTCAAGACAATAGGGGTGAGTGACCTACAATGAGACATTTCAAATAAACTCACAACTATTGTATTAAAAATATGAAGAAATTTATGAAATTTCATGTTCGAATTCCTAAATAACTGCACGGAGAGAAATAACGTTGCAAATTTTACTACATTTTTCTACAGAAAAAGTGCGCGCAATGCTTGATAAGTTAAATTTACTAAGAAAATCAGTAAAATTTATTACTAAAAGGTTGAATTTTACTCATCTAAAATCAAATTTTACATATATTCACATCTCATTTTGGTAGTTACTTAGTAATTCTTAGTTCTTCTTAATATATATAGTAATATTCGTAAGTGCCATTGAACGCATTAAATTGTTAGGAATATTGTTTAATTTTAACTTTAATTAAAGAGAAATAGATTATTTCTCTCCGTGTGTTAAGTTCATTAACGGCTTTAATTTATTTCTATATTTTTCGATACAATACTTTTTCATTTATTCGCAATTTCTCACTGTAGGTCACGCTCCCCTAATATATGTAAAAATGAATTCTTTTCCAACTATAAAAATAAATTTCATGAAAATTTTAATAAAGAAAGTACAAAAATGTGTGTCACAACTGCATTATGTATAAGGAGAAATACGTTATTTAATAACTAAAAAAAAAAATTGAATCAAAAACCGTTTTTTAAATTTCTCCTCAAAATTTGGATAAAATTAGATTACTCTGTATTGTAGTAGTCTATATTATTTTTAATATTATTTAAGATTAATTTTAATATCACGGAAAATCACCTTTAGAAAAATATGACGATAAATACTCTCGAAAGTTTATCAGAAACAACTTCCATTCAATCAGACAAACACATTAGTAAGGATAACTTTTTAATTTAATAAATTGAAAATGTTAAATTTTGATTCAGATATATCAGACATCCGAACGGAGATAACATAACGAAGGAATTTATTGAATCTGGAGAGTACGAGATTGAGATAATGGGTAAAAAGTATCCAGCAGTGGCCAACGTTCACAGTCCCTTTGATCCGAAAAACAAACGAATCCACGGCGAATACGATGACCTCTAATTTCATTCTCATAAACATTCGTCTGTCTTTCAATGCAGAGAAGAGAAGTGCAACATTTCAAGTTTTTAATGTCAACAATCATTTTCATACATTCAAAGCAACGAAAAAAATATGAAACTGTGATAACTAACGAAACGAAACTGTAAAAATAAAAGAATTGACTTTTTTTACGCTAAAAAGAAATTGATCAATGAAACCAACCGAGAATCCCCTAAGTACTACGTTTGATGACTATGAATGACTTTTTTTGTATTTACATCACAAAGATCGGAGGGATTGAATGAAGCGTGAAAAAAAGTAGACGAGAAAAGGGACGGAGGCGCCGTCGGAAATAATGCGAGAGGAAAAATGCTTATTAAATGATTAAATAGTTGGTATACTTTGATGTCTGGCGTCCGTTTTGTTGGTTTGAATAAACGCCCGGACAAAGGGGGCCCCCGGCGCCAAATTGTCGCTTACAACAATGACATTTCCATCTCTGTGTCTGACTCCCATGCCAGGTAACAAAGTTTTTATTGCAAAGATCAGTTGTGTTGCAAAGAAACGGTGAAAATGTTTGTTTCAAAGATGTAAATTAAAAAATTGGATCAGACGGGATTGCTCAAGAAGGGGAATTAAAAATTAGCAAGAAAGAAAGTGTGGGCAAGATTTTCCTTGAGTGGTGAGGATAAAAAGTGGAGGTAAAAAAAGTCAGCTGGCGGCGAGAAAAAGAGAAAGCATTGGCATGAGAGGTGTGCTCTTTTGTAACAGTATCTTTAACGTTCATGTGGTCCTGTCAAAATTTGGGCTTAGTGCTAGTGTTAGAAGTGGTCCACACTCAACTATGCGCTAGTAACAGATCTATGCGCTATTTACATATCAGTTTGCAGAGTTTACTCGTCGAAGAAACCGCGCAGACATGTCACTGTCAAATTCGGCCATTCAAAGGCACAGAAAATTATTGCAAGACCTACGAAACCAAACCACCGATCAGTCTCGCCAAACTGGTAAGATTCATTTACAATTCTTTTGTTTTCACTTTGTTATAACTTTACGGAGATCATATTCTTTTCTAGATAGACCTAGTTCAACCAGTAGATATAACCAATTTTATACTGGGGATGAATTAAAAAGTAAGTTTTTTTCAATGTTGCATTTATTTTAATGTTTTATAAACAATTTTATATGCATCCTGATATTCACAATGAAAACAAACAAATTAAATTAGAATGAATGAATATTATGTTCTTATTTTATTTTGACTTTTTTTCTTGTC
>JAAMPD010003275.1:0-10554 GCA_025266255.1 Trissolcus basalis
AGTACTTACATTTTAACTTTTTAATAAATAAATTTAACTCAGAAAGAAAATCAGAATAAACAAAAAATTGAGTGAACATCAGTTTATATATGTGAGTGTTGGACTAAAATGTTGGATTCAATTTTTTCAATAGCACAATTGAATTTTCTGATGAAATGTGGATTAAATTGTCGCATACATGATGCTTCATTAAGGTTCATCATTATAAAAAAATTAAGTATCATTGAAAATATTATTAAACTTTGTTATTGGACCGCAATATCAAAAATCAATTGGTATCCTATAACAAATATAATTAAATTCATTATATTGAAATGATTAGAATGAATCGACAAAATGAAAACATGAATATATAAATACTTTGTCAGAAGATTTGACAGAAAAATCTAATGACTGACTAATTATTTTAAGTCATTTATGTAGACGTAATTCAATTATTATTGAAGTAAGCGAATCATTATAGAAGTTCTTATATTTGTTACAAGATCTTCATTTTTATTCGTATCATTTTCACAATGCATATTTAAATGTAACTGATTTCAATTTTCAGATTGAAACTGTTCTCAATATTTTTATTCTTTAGTTAAAAAAAGATATATATCAAATATTTATAGCAGATTGAAACGTAGATATTTCTGAATATTTTTTGTTGAAAATTAATTTTGAGTTATTCTTTATGAAAACTTTAATTTTTCAACGCTGAAAATTAGAAATTTTTTATATACAAGCATTATTTTTTATATGTACAAAATTTACTTTACTTGCGTTAAAAATAATTTTCGTAATGAAATTTCTGAAAGTTATTACATCAGTTTGAAAAATGCTTATTGTTTAGGGGGCGCTCTACTTCACAGTTTACGTCTAATTAATCAAATCGATAAAATGCTCTAGACGAGTAGAGAATATTTACAAAAATCGTTATTTTTACATTTAACATTAAAAAATATATGTTAAAATCAAATTTTATAGGGTCAGGCAGGGTAAAAATGATCAGTGGGGTAAAAATGATCAACTCAGTTTACACAATTGACATTTGATTGCAATCAATTTTTAATTCGCTCAAAATATAAATAAGCAATTCAAGAATTCATTGAGCACGTTATGTGAAATGAAAAATATCAGCGAATAGTTTATACGTCGTTGAAGACTGATTATTTTTACCCCTTTTTTGATCATTTTTACCCCGCCTGACCCTATAGAAAATTATCTCATCAATTTCTAACTTGCAATGCTATAAATTATAAATTCTCAGCGAGCATTTTTTTTAATTGAAATGATAAAAACCATATATTAGTGAGGTCGCCTGTTGCAGATTATGTTTTATAATCGAGTAATCGAATAGTTGCCGCCTCACAGGGGTTTTAAAATTTCCGATATTTACACGAACATTATATTCATTCTATATTATCAACAGTAAGCTCTTATAAATTTTATTTTAATTATTTATTGTTCATTTTAAAATTTATCTATAGTTGGTAAGTAAAAAAAAAATCTGTTGGATATGTCTAAATTTGAAGGTGATTATATATTTATGATTTCCAATATAATAAGCAGGCAAAAGAGTTTTTTATATTTTTGAATTGTAACAGATCAAATATTCAACATTCTCATTTTCATATTGATGTTTTCATGAGATCGTCCGCAATAATTGAAAAAAGTCCTTTCTTGGGATTAGGAATAAAATAATTACTCAATACCTCAGAAGCAAAAGCAGATAACTATTTTATATATCAAAAAACGTACATAACGAACATAATTTGTTGAAATAATCAATTGTTTTATAATTTCAAAGAACAGTACTCTAATAATATGTTTGCATTTAATAAATTTAAAAAACAAATTCGAGACAACAAATTGGTATTCAGAAATTAAAAAAAAATATTTGTTTAGTGCTTGAAAATTACCTGTTTTTGGTTCAGGGTAAGTGAATTAGTTATTTATTGATGTGTGAGTTATTTTTAGTCGATACATTTCGATGAAAATGAAAAATGAATATTATAGTTGGGGAATATATCAAAATAACAAAACAGTAGATTAGTTTTTATAATTTTATTAATTTTTTTTGTCCTTTTTTCATCAGTTTCATAACTTATCGAACTAAGAAGAGATGTGATTTAGACTGGGAGGTGAGCGCCTTCTGGGTGGAATCCATTTTCGTCAGCAACATAGTTGACGGTGTATTGTTGGCCGGTGGCGGGGTCGACGAGGGTGTAGCTACCACGGACGACGAGGAAGGCGTCTTCACTGCCAGCGTTTCTCAGTTCAGCGGTTTCCTGTCTACTCTGACCGTCCGACAATTCGTATCCAAAACTGTATCCACCAACTCCGATGTTGTCATGGAGATTCTCCTTCAGCAGAACAACTTCTTGTTGGTTCTGTCCGAATTGAGGTGCAGCGGCCGCGATGGCTACGCAAGCAGCGAGAACGATGAACTAAAAAGTCATATTTTCATTAGTTTTGTATTCCTTAAAAAAATTATCATTTAAATAATATAAATTTATCAATACATTAAAGAAAAGCAAACAATTTTACGAAAAACTGAGCGAATTTGATGCAGTAATATATAAATTTACATATTATATATATGTATATATTTATACACCATGATAAATTTTATATAAATTTATAAAAATCTATACAATTTTTTACAATAATTTTTATAATATAAAACATGAATTAAAATCAAAATTAAACGATTGACTAAAAAAATAAAGATAATTATTTATGTATTTCACGAACAACAAACTCTTGAAAAAAGTTGAATTAAAATTTATAGAATTGTGTTTCGAAATAGATACTTAAAAAAAAAGAGACTAAGTAGTATGAAATAATTTTTTTAAGAAACAGCAAAAACGAAAATGTTCTTCATAAAACATTTTTTTTTGTTAATCATACAGTAAAAATAAAAAATACAACACTTTGAAACAATTTAAAAATTTCTAAAGTTAAATGAATTTGTTGTTGAATTTGTAAAAATTGTTTCTAAATGCAAACAACGAAAACAAAATACAAGTTCTTTTATGCTGTTTAAAATGAAATGTATAAAAATCTGATGATTTTTTTGATTTTGAAAAATGTGATGTTGGAACTATAGATGTGATCAAAAATTATTATATACACTTATAAAAATGAACACTGGAGAGTTAAAAATGATTGTGAAAAAAAATTATAACACACTGTATTGCGACACACTTGATGTGAGAATACGTAAGTGGATACGTACCATCTTCATTTTGGATTGATAAACGAGCTGACTACTCTTGGACGAAGGAGAAGACTGGTGTCTACGATGTGGTCCGGCTGAGTTTTATAGGGGTCCTCCTCCTGTCAAAATTCATGGGCCCAACGATCTTCTCCAATCAGTGACCTCTCACATTTCTGTTTGATACATCTAATACCGCCTAAAATTCTTGCGAATCCTGTTTTCGGACCCACTGTTACGCATGACTATTATATCATTCGATCTTCGGTTATATCACTTGCTCTTGTAAAGATCTTTCAAAATCTCACGTGTTCCCAACTCATCTTCTTTTTTTTAATCCGTTGTTTGAAGTTTTTGTCAAATAATCAATTTGCAATGTTTACATTTTTTTCAATTACACAAAAAATGATTGACAGACATAGTTTTGACATGACTCTTTAGTAAATAAAAAATATTTACTGTATGAAAATTGTTTTCTTTTTACAAATAGATAAAAAAGATTGCTAAATATAGAAATGGTGAAAATAAAACAATCATTCTCATTTGGAAATGTTTGAATTTAGCTAGTTTTTTTATAAAATTTTTATTTTCTTTTAATTAAGTCTTGAAATAAAAAAAATGACTAATCGGTATTAAAAATGGAAACTTCGACAATGTTTATAAAACTTGTCTTTTCACATCAATTAGTGTAATGGAATTATTTAGATGTTTAATGAAATTTATAAATGTTCAATTTGTTTCAACTCTTTAAGGACGGATGTTACATTATTGCAACATTGTTGTACTGAAGTTGAAATATTTTCCGAACGATTTATTGGTTAATTAAACAGTAAACGGTTTGCATACACCAAGACAGTTTATTTTACTGAGACTTTATCGATTGTAAATCTCTAAATCAATGTAATCTTGTTTTCTATTAATTGTTTTTATTTTCCGCTAACATCTAATAGATTTTTTTTTTAATTTTAATGAAAGAAGTCAAATCAAATCATCAGTTCTTACTTTTTCTGCACTGTAAAATAAAATCTCCAACAGGGACAAAAATATGTGTGTAAATATATTTCTTAATTATATATTTTTCTTACGTTATTTAAAAAAATGTTTTTTCAATGAAATTTATATTTATTATATATCTTATATATACAATTTTTTGCCAATTTATAAATAATTAATATAATATAATAATAATTTATTATGTATAAAATAATTGTAAAATATACTTACATAAAATATATTTTAGATATAGAAAATATACGCATAATATATTTTGAAATATATTTCTGATCGTTTGTTTTTCAAAAGGTTATAACTTTTTGGATTAATTACTAACATTTGTAATTGAATGGATTTCAGAAATTTTTTTTAATTTTATTTTATCCAATCAATTATTTGCGTTTTTTTTTTTTTTTCAAAGTTATTTTGCATAGCTCTAGAAATATATTTTTTTTTTTATTCTAGACTTAATAATATACGTATGAGATCGACATTATGATATATATAAATAATAATAAATAATATTTCATTTTTATGTATATTTTTACATTATAATTTTCAATACGAAATAATTTATAAAAAAATATAAATCAAAAAAAGTTCGTCACGTATAAAAAAAACATTTCACATTAAAGTTTGGACAAATGATTTGTTTGGTTTGAAAAATTATAAATTTCATAAAATCTATCAAATTATTTGTACATCTCGTAATAGTAAAAGAATCTTAAAAAATATGTGTAAAAACCATTTCAAATAGTTATGTTTTTCGATAGCTAATCTATACTTGTTTTACTTATTATCTATATTAAACTATGATGAAACAAACGTTACGTTGATTTATGAGTTTCAAGTTTTTTCTCACAGTTCTCATTTTTACATTTTTCTGAATAGGAAACAAGATTGAAATGAAGAAGACCAGGAATTATTTTTTTATTTCTTTTTATTGACTTTTTTTCATTTGGGAATCAAATCGCCTTCGGCACGAAAACCATTTTCGTCAGCAATGTAGGTGATGGTGTAGATTTTTCCAGATGCTGGGTCGACAACAGTGTAGCTTCCTCGGACTATGATGTACGCATCTTCAGTTCCAGCATTGACCAATTCGGCCGACTCTTGCCTACTTTGACCGTCCGACAAATCGTAGGCGAAGTTGTAACCGCCAACGCCGATGTTGTCTGATAAAGTTTCTCTTACGAGAACCACTTCTTGTCCTTGTGGAGGTCTTTGGGGAGCTGCCGAAGCTAAAGCAACAACGCACACCACGAAAACGATCAACTGAAATTTCACATTTATTTTATTACTACACAGTATAACAAAAATAATTTTGATTATTGACGCTTCAATTGATTATTGTAATAATTATTTATTAAATTGATAAAATTTCCATTCACAAATCAAATTATGTTTGTTTTTAATCTTCTATAATTTTTTTCAATCATTTCAAAATGATACAACAAAAATAATCGCTTTAATTGATTGTTGTAATAATTATTTATGAAATTGATAACATTTTCATTCAAAAATCAAATTATGTTTGTTTATCTACATAAATATAAGTACAATTAGAACTTTTAATCGTTTTTAATCATTTTTTTCAGTTTTAATAATGTTTCTTAATTTTTTCAATTATTTCAAAATAACATAACAAAAATAACTACATTAATTAATTGTTATAATAATTATTTATCATATTAATAAGATTCTCATTCAAATATCAATATAATGTTTGTTTTTCTACATAGATATAAATAATTCAAGTGTATTTTTTGTTATTAACAAATTTTTTGATAAAATACAACATCCTGACAAATTTACCATTTTCATTTTGACGAATTTGTTACGATTTGTCTTTCGTGATTGTCAATAAGAACTGATGACGAGTCTCTGTCATCGTCTAGTTTAAATACTGAATCGTTTTCCCTAATTCCAATCTCGTAAAATGATGAGGATCTAAAAAACGGCCTTTGCTTGTTGTGTCATCTTAGATTCCATTCGTGAAAAAAAAAATAATAAGTAACATCGGATGTTACATTTTTTACCTGTTATTGAAAATAGGATTTTTAAAAATTTGCAAATTTACTTATTTTAAAGATCGTAGAATAACAAACTTTTTCCAAGCGAAATAGTTAAAAACACATTTTATTAGAAAAACAGTTATTTCACACATTTTTACATTTCACATTACAATTTTATTTTTACAAGCGAGGACCATTATAAAAAATTTCATAACATTTTTTTTTTAACTTAAAAACTAATTTAGAGTGTATATAAATTGTGATGTAATTAATTACTTAGTAATCTAAGTAAGTACATATAAGTAATAATATATGAAAAAAATTGGACCAAAAAGTTTTCTCAAATGTTATTTTTTAAATTTGGTAGTAACTTACAACAGGATTCGTATTATAACCAATTTAAATTAAAACGTTACATTTTTTACCTGTTATTGAAAATTGGATTTTTCAAAAATTGCAAATTGACTTTTTTTTTTGAAGGTCATGTCAGAATAAAAATCTTTTTCGAAATCGTTAAAAACACTTTTTATCAAAAAAAAGTCATTTTGCATAGATGAAAAAAAGAAGCAGACATTTTATTTTGGCAGGTGAGGACCAACAGGTCGGAATCCATTTTTGTCGGCGATATATTTTACGGTGTATTGTTCTCCAGTTTCAGGGTCAATTTGAGTGTAACTACCACGGATAATTAGGTATCCGTTTTTAACTTCAGCTATTTCTTGTTTGTTCTCTCCATTTGACAGCTCGTATGCGTAATTGTAGGCGCCAGTTCCATTGTTGTTAGCGAAATGTTCCCTCACGGCGACTGGTTTTTCTTTTTTCTATTATTTTTTACAATTTCTCTTGGAGCTGCTGCCACCGCAACGGTAAAGAGCGCAAATATCATCATAACCTACAAACAATTTCAATTCATGGTTTTATACTTAATCGAAAAATCGTACCTGAGCAAATCATAAAAGGAAACGTAAACTATAAAACTAATAACAAAAATGACCTCGAAATCTTATTTACAATTGGCTCGTTTGTAATTGTAAAAAAATATTGATAGTTAATAATTAGATTTGCAATTAGAGAAAGAAAAAGTTAAACCTTGTCTCGGTGCACATAATTAATCGACAAGTCTGTGAAGCGACATTTTATTACACAATTTTAAAGCGCATTATATATCATAAATAAACTTGCCAACTTCATTTTGACTGCAGTAGCGATTGTATCACTCGATTCTTCTCTGTCAAGTATTTAAACTGAAAACTTTCAATTGAAGTCGGAGTATTTTATAGAGTATGGAAATTTAATAATCCCAAAAAACGGCAACACTCCATGCCTTCGCTTTCATAGCCTTTCACTTTTCTTTCATGCGGAGATGAGTTTTAGGTTCAAGGTCACTGTCACCTGTCTTCACTAAAACATCGAAATACAGAAAAAAAAAAAATTATGAATAAGAAAAAAAATTTTGAGTTTAACAATTGGTCGCATAATTTAATAATTTAAAACTCTAAATTATCAAATAAAAAATCAATATTTTTGATATAAGGAATTCCTACTAAAAGGACCATATAATGTCCATACATAAAACATAAATAAAAAAAAAATTGTTTTAGAATATTTTTAATACATTGGCACTATATGAATAATATATTGAATGTCTTTTTAAATTGCTAATATATTGCTAAAATATATAGTCCATATATGAAAAATACTCAAACATTAAGAATATATTTTCCATATATTATCAGTATATTGATCATTTATAATGTTTGAGTATTTTTCAAACGTGGACTATATATTGGCAACATATTAACAATATATTAAATGTTTTTAAAAACGCTAATATATTGCCAATATATAATCTGTATATGAACAATACTCAAACAGATCAATATATTATCCATATATTGTCAGTATATGAAAATATTTGATTTTATAAAAATAATATATCGTCAATTCATTGATTATATATGGACAATATATGATTTTTTTATCGGATACGATAAAAAATTTAAAGCAATATAATACAGATGTTTCAACTTCCTTCTCTGATACTCAACATAAACACGTTATTAAAAGTGCGATTTGCAAATAAATAATAAGTTAATAACCAGTTAATTATAGTCTTCTGACACTTCCATCATTTTTTAAGTTGTCATCATTAATAACGGTAAAAATCTCATTCATGGAGGTGTTATTTTTTTCAGGTGTTTATAGTCATACAGATTTTGTAATTTTTAATGTCAAAACGTGATTCAAAAAATTTTATCATATATATAAACGTATTCAAATTACATCTTTGTTTATCACGTTTTAAAGAAAATAGCATTTCACGATTGTACTTTTGTAGTTTCAAAAAATTTGAAGATTTGTTGCCTTTTTCTATGCAAGTATTTATTACAATCTGTACAGTAGTATTGTTTACCTTCTTCAAACATGACTTGTTTTTAACAAAATATTTTGATTAATACATGTTGAATAAAAAAGAGTTAAATATTTTCTCATTCATTTTTTTGTTTTAAATCATTAATTAACAAAATTGAAATACAAAAAAAATATCAAGATTTGTAAAATATTGTATGTAAAAAATCATGTATTTCTTATATTTACAATTTATTAATCATACACATATGAATATTTTTCATATATAATTGTAAATTGGCAATATATTCTCTAAATGTGGTTAATATATTGATGATATATTGTGTTAATATATGTTTTATATATGAACAATATATGATCCCTTTTACTATTAGAGATAATAAAAAATTTCAATTTTTAGTGATTGTAAAAGGTGAGGGAGAAGTCACTTAAAATGACAATAGAAATGAAACAAATAATATAAGTGGCAAGTTGTTTATTTTGGAATGACGTCACCATCAGCATGGTAACCATTTTCGTCAGCAACATAAGTGATAGTGTAAACTTGTCCAGTAGCAGGATCAACAATAGTGTAACTTCCACGAACGACCAAGTATGCACCATCAGTTCCGCCGGTTCTCAGTTCCGCCGTCTCTTGTCGGCTTTGTCCGTCAGACAATTCGTAACCGAACTTGTAACCCTCGACTCCGATGTTGTCATGGAGCGTTTCCTTAAGTACAACTACATCTTGATGATTATGATTGTGTGTCTGAGGAAGTAATCCTGCGGCAGCAAATGCTACGCAAGCGGCAAGGACGATCAACTAAAACAACATTTTTGAACATTTTTATACATTTTTAAGTTATTTTTATAATGATATTTTCATTATATATAATATTATATTACATGTTATATTCATATAAAATATGATACATATAAAATGTTACCCCAGTAAAAATGATCATATATTGTTCATACTTTGACAATATATTGATCATATAAGTTTAAATATGAACTATATATTGGAGATATATTAACAATTTTTGAAAAAATCAATATATTGTCTATGTGTGGTCAATATATGATCCTTTTTATTAGGATTATAATATTTATGTAAAATTATATAAAATAATAATAAATAATATATAAATAAATGTATAATTTTATATAATATTTATTTAAATATATATAATAATATTTTTATGTTGATGTAAAATCATTTTTATTTTTTTAAATTTTTGGACAACTTGAATGTGATCATACGTACCATCTTCATCGTGAAAGGATTATTGAGTTCGGCTGTAAGGATTTGGAGATAAACGTGCACTGGTGATGTTTGGAGCAAGTCGGTCAGTTTATATACAATGTTGACCTGTATCCACAAATTGGTGACTGCGTAACAGTTAATGACCTTTGATAGCATCCCATACACGAAGACTTTTTTGATAACCAAAAACATGTTTCTCAAAATAAACTACGGCCTTATTTATACACAACATCAGGTTGTAAATTAGTAATTAATACAGAATAAAACTGATCACGCATTGGTCTTCATTGATCATACTTTATTAATCAGATTAATAAATAGACTTGCATATTCATACATTTTTTATTTTTACATTGTTGAATGCAAATTTTAATCGTACTGAATTAAATAGTATTTATCGTTTGGTTGTTCCTGCAAATTGGAGAGAATTCGCATATAGATAACTGATTGACAGGCTTGATTCATGAACGTTACTAAAAATGAGCTAAGTTGGTGGGCACATAGTAGAATTTTTTTTTTAAATTCCATCAAATTTTTTGTAGCTAAAAAATTAATTTGGAGAGTATGTAAATTTTAATGTAATTAATGAGTTATTGATTAGAGTATATGACAAAAATTGGATCAAAAAGTTGCGTTTTTCTCATGTTATTCAAAAAATTTGCTAGTAACTTACATCAGGATTTATATAACTGATTAAAATTCAACAAAGTGCGTTTGATTAATAAGTT
>JAAMPD010003276.1:0-10519 GCA_025266255.1 Trissolcus basalis
GAAATTTGCATAAATAAATACATTTTTGGGCCGATAGAAGTGCAAAATAAAAAAAAGTCAAGAAATAAATTTTTTTGTAAAGTCGTGTAATTTCATTGCAAATCGTTCAAATTTCAAAAAATTAAGGTTCACGGTCCTGCTATTACATTCAATAGACTAAATCTTTCAAATTGTTATGTTTTAGATTAGTGTACCGAACCAGGGAGCGCTGCGCGCAAGTAAGTGCAACGCCTTACGGACCTGTGGCTGCAGCCGCCATTTTGTAATTTTTTTGTTTTAAATAATCATTTTCTACTGTTAAATAGTTAATAAATAATATTAAAAGAACCGCATGTTCATTTAATAATTCTAAATAGCTTTAACAAAATCAAGAAAAACTGCATTTTTTTACAGGCCGATCAGCGGAACCTCCCCTTAATTTCAAAGATGTTGCACTTCAAAGTTCGACTATGTTTCCTTGTATCAAACAATTAGGATAATGATTCTGAGACATGATTTATATATATGCACCTAATATACATGTATCGTTGACGCTCAATTAGTTAAGAATGTAATATTCTATGTATTTAGTTAGAGAATATGAATACATATTTTAACTATATATTTCTCATTATTCTTTCACTCATAATATTAGATTATACTAGATTCTATAGAATCAAGTTTAAGTTACAAATTAACGAATAGCAATGTAACGTTTTTCAACTAACTGTAATTTTAGTTAATAAATTATTTAAGTAATTGTATTGAATCCAAACAATCTGAAGCTTTACTACAGATTTATTTACTGCTTCATTGCCTATTTGATATCTATAATAATCAACATGAAAACATTAAGAAATAAGAAATTGAATGAATGATTACACGATGTATGCAAATCGGTAGTTATTAAAAATTCAGCAAGGTGATATATTGAAGTAAAATACAATTTTAGTAACAAAATCATTCTCTGCACATGAACTTAAAAATTTTAACTAAGAAGATGCGCTTTCCAATGAAGAAATGTTCATCGAGCGTAGGAAGAATAACATGCACGTAGATTGCGGGTCGTAGGTCAGAAGAGGAGACTTCAATGAAAGTAAGAAGAAACCTCACAAGATATATCTGCAGTTAAAACACGATTCTTGAAAGTCCTACTCATACCCATGAATATATAGCTAGCGAGCGTCTTATATATTTATGTGCCGTGAGCACCCACACACTGCTATGAAATTTCACCTCTCACCTGCCACTCGAAAATTGTCTTACGTTCAGTCGATACTCTGACGCCACAACGTTATACATTGTATGCATGCACCTATAGTGCAGTACATTTTTTGCCAGTATGTACTAACAACATTGATGAAAACAATTTAATTCCGCGTCAAATTCACTTTTCATATTTATGTTAGAATTAGTTTATATGATGAACATGACTCAAACATGATAAAAAATGTTATGTGATGTTTTTCCAATTCTTTGTCAATATGTCAAATCATTTATTTACTTAACATTGATGCTTTATTGCTGAAATGATTGAAACAATAGAAACTGCTTGCCGGATATGAAAAAGCAGTCTTTATTCAATTATTATCGTGACGATTAATAACCTAATCACAGATTAATTATTCCAGTTTCTACTTGAATTCCAGTTGCATCCTCGTTAACAAACGAAGACTTTTTTGTAATGAGTCAATGCTCGCATACATCAGTAATATTTATTTTAAATCATCATCAACTGCAGTTCTCACGCAGTCATCTTCGAGTAAGTTTGTGTCATGGAAATGATTTTGAACGTTATCGTTTGATCGAAACATACCTTATATCTAAGAACTTAGTTATATGAATTATGTAATGTAAGCAATATCCTGGTACTAAAAAAATAATTCACTATTTGTCAAACTAAAAATCAATCAAGATATCCTTATTTTTATGAAAAATGATTCACTTAATGTAAAAAACAGAGCGAGAAAATATGCATTCGGACGAATAAGAGGTGGTAGATGCTGCAGCGCAACAATAGGATTTGTTTCGGTCTACAATCGCATAACACCTCAAACGAGCAAACATTCTTCCGGCATTTTAATATTTTTCTTTTTAACAGTGACTCGCTGCGTGAAGTACAGTGCGAATCGAGCCGCGAGACAATATATACATAGCAATGCCTGAAGTTATCGAAAAAAACGAGTAAAGCAATTAAGTGGCAGTCTCCCACGCCTTTTTATAGCGTAAGCGCCCAATCACTTTCTCGCTTTTACTCAAATTTCTTTGATGAAAGCAGTGGCTGCCATAATTCCGAGACGCTGTAACGTGGTTAAACTTCTTTCAATATCTCGCTGTTATGTGAGCATATTACAGAATCATCCACATCATTGCTTAAGTAGCACACTGATCCCAGATATGTTAAAACGATTCAATTTACACTGCAGCATTTATAAACATCGTGAAATGAATCAGATCATTAAGACAGTAATTATTTATCGAACGAACTGATATAAAAAGAGCTTGATCCAAAAACTAAAAATTTAATCTTTTAGTGTCAAGTTTTTGTATTTTCGTAAAGTTCTAATTTTGCTGATTCATTGTTAGATAAGGATGAATAATTATTATCATAAAATTAAGTATAACATTTTCAAAAATGTGTTTGATAAAATTGGTTTCGTATTCTATGCGGTAAATGAATCAATAAAATTTGATTCTAAAAATTAAAATAACTTTTTCAAGCACAATTTCATGAATGAACTACTGGAGAAAGTCATCAAAAATTTAGTAATGCAAGTGAAAGACTATCAGGGCTGTGAGAAAGCCGGAAGAGCAGTGAAAAGTTGCAACAGATGACATTTCTCACAATTTTACTCTAGTTATGAATTAATTATAGAATTGCATTGATACATGCATCTGCCATGAAAAATTAATTTTAAATTTTTATTACTATTTTAAGAAGAAGATGGCCGATTTTCTCTCAAAGAAAAATATTTTGAAGGATCCAAACTAATTTTGATGACGTTTAATGTCGAAATAACAGAAAAATTTTAAAATCAGTGATCTCAAGCAAATATCGACCGATGACGTTCAAAGTATATAAATATACGTATACAGAAGTACTGTAAAAATGCACTAAGTGAATAAATTCGAAACTTGCAAAAGTTTATGCTTACACCAAACAGTGAAATAATGACACCTTTTCCGATATAATATTACTTTGTCCTGTGCATATTTTAGCTTTTCATTTTCTTTTCATATTTTGCATAGAATCATTGATTTTGTTAGTACTAAAGACATGCTAATTTCAATCCCGAAATTTTTGTTTCAGAATAAAAAAAACGGTCTTCACGCGTGAAATAAAAAGCAAATTACAATAGTCGATATTATTGTACAAGTATAAATCATGTTTAAAATTTACTTCACGTGAAGATTTATGGTAGCAACAATTTTACTAAAATATGCAATGAATTGATATCTCATTTTTAGTGTGATTGGAAAAAGAATAATTTTTGAAATATGAGTAACTAACTTTTATTAAACACAAAATAACTTACTTAATTCACATATTCATGTCCGCTGGAAAATATGAATTGACAAATGAAGATAGAAAATCAACATTTTAAGTGCTTGTTGACCGTCGACAAAATAACTTCAAAGTTTAACTAAGAACTTTGAGAGAGCATGTAAATATCAAAAAAATCTAGAAATAATGACCTTTGTTGATGATTGTTTACCCTTTCGGAACTCGCGTTGAAATAATTACGCGAGTACTCGTGTACTTAGTACACCGTCTAGTTTTAATCGATATTTCCTATTGTAATTAACATTTTTGCATAGTATTGGAAGTAATTAATATGTAGAACAATATTTGCTGTATGAATAATTTATTCAAAATCAATCATTTTTTGTGAATAAGTTTTTAATTATATTAAAAATAAATATATCTAATGAAACGAATCGTCTTATCGATGTCGGAGAGAACACTTTTGACATGTTACAATCGTGCTTGAATGCTTTTTACATGTATAAGAAAAACGAACGCTGCATTTGATCGTCGTGCTTGAATTCTTACGAGAAACGCATCTTCCTTGCTGCAGTCTCTTTTTCGTTCTCAATTGCTGGACAGAATTTGTGCAAAAACGTTTTGATGTCATTAAGTAATTTTTGCATAATAACTCTTTTCTTTAATAAAGGTTTTATCAATGCGAGCGATAAATTTTTCAGAAAAATCCTGCAGCGTACATTCTCATACTTAACTGAAAAATATAAAATTTGTGCATTGATCCCTAAAATGTTCTAGATAACGTAAAATAGGGCTAGAAGTCATGTTCTTGTGATTGTCGACACAGAATAAAATGCACACATTTTGTCTACAGTATCTACTCCTCCTTTTGTCAAGTTGCAATCGATTATCATTCGGGGTTTTCGAGTTTTCAGATTTATTTTGGGCTGATCGTGCATAGTAGACAATAGAATCACAGATTTTCTCGGTTTGGAAACGTAAGACACGAGTGTAATGTTTGGTTGAAAACCAAAAGTAGACGAGCCTGGTTCTGATTGTTTGGATAGAAAAAATTCTTGAAAAATCTCGCGTTCTTTTTTACGCATCGTCTCTAAAAAAGTGATCTTCTTGTTCAACAAATTTTGACCTGACTCATGGCGTGTGTACCAGTTGTCAGCTGTTAGATTTTTATTCTTATTTTCAGGATGTTTTCCACAATAGACCTCGAAATTGCCGGTGTAAAAAGTGTCAGAGTCGGAACACGCAAAAATTTTCAAACCTTACTCAGCAGGTTTACTTGGAATGTACTAAATGAAACTGCAACGACCTCTAAATGGATGTAACATTTTGTCAATAGTCATGCATTCACCTATTATGTAATGCTTTTTACAGTTCTTAATAAATCAATCTAAAATTAACCGAATCGGCGCGAGTTTGTTTGTGGCTTTTCGAGCGGCTCTCGTCGAAGAATCGTCGAACTTAAGGTAATGCTACAAGAAATCAAATCGCGTGTAACTCATATTAGCTTGAAGTAACATCACTCCGGTGACATCGGATTCCCAGAATTCTCATATTTGCATAATGTCCGTGGCGAGTTTCAATCGAAAAAAATTACCAATTAACGCAAGGAGTTTGGATTTCGACATCTCTTAACAATCTCTGTCTCCAACGTAGTCGCATTTTGTCGTAATAATGCGCAAATTTTTACACGTTATAATTTCGTTCAACATATCGTCATCGATCATTTTGAAAAAAGCACCACATTCGTCGGATATATCTGTTGCAGTCGATAAAGGACCTGGTCAAAAGTTAACAATATTTTTCGATTTCGTCTTACTTGGCTTCATGTAGGATGTCTTCTTCCATTTCAGCAATTTTTTGATGAAGCCCTTTTTTGCCTCTGCTTTTTTTCAGCATCGCGGTAGCACCTTTTCCGATGAAAAAGTCCTTGTCCAAAACAGTAGAGTCTGCTGATTCATTGAAATTCAAAGCTTCAAGTGCAGATTCACTTCCAGACAAATTTTCTTCCATTCCATATTTTGAATATTTTTTCTTCCCCTACAAAAATAAGCTGTTTATTTAGATAAAGAACGCTTATAAAAACATATATTCATATTTTTAGTTTTATAAATTGTGACGTTACATTCGCGCTGGTAACGTAACTCCTCGTGACGTCAAATGAGAATCCGACTCAGAAAACAATTTGCTAGATCTAAATTAGGTAACGGTTTCGGAAAATGTTAAATATTTGGTTCAGGATCACCGTTTTTCTCAAAATACTCTACGAAACTACCCAAAACTCTACGAAACTACAAAAACGCTAAATACCGATACCGTAATTGTCTAGCCCACTCGGTCAAAAATTGAATTAACTTACAGATCTTGATTTTGGCGTACAAACGGTTTTAACCCATTACCTGCGGTTGATGCGTTTTCGCAACAGCAAGTTTATGAATTTTTTTTTATATATAAACAATGAAAAATGACAAAAATAAATATGCATCTTAAAGTTCAGGTTACCAAGATATCATATTGATTTTTTTCGTTCACTTAAACTGTTATCTCAAATTTTTATCAACTGTGTAAATATTGCAATTTTTCGAAAATCTATAACCTCAACTTTGAAATGTCATAACACAAACAATAAATGAAAAATTACATTAGGTCCACTGCAATAATATTTGAACGATATCAATAAATAGATCTGATGATAAATCCCTGTGAAATTCGATGTTTTTTATTAATTTTTAGCATTTTGAATATGGTGTTGCGTTTTTGCAACAACAGCGTAAAGCATTATAGGAGGCGCGTCGGTCCCGCGGCGCGCGACAAAATCAAACATATCATATTCGACTGACCTCAGATGTCAACAAACGCTTTTGTTTTGTGTTTAATTTTGAGAATAAGATAGAGAATTAGTATTTTGGTGCAAAATGAGTGGACGGAAAAGAAAATCTAGAGGAAGATCTGGCAAAAAGTCGAAAGGGCGGAGTCGAGAACAAATGGAATCACAAATTCAAGATTTATCCGACGTGGATGAAATCGACATTGTTGTTGTTCCCACAAACAACCATCTAACGGATGAAGAAGATTTAGACGAAGAAAATACGACAGGTTAGAACGACAAAATTAGAACGTTATAAACTGAATTAGTTTTCTTGTTGAATTTTGATTCTACATTCTTTTGTTGTTGATATTGTAGATGGTTCGATTCCGCAAAGAATTGTTGCAAACTTAGAATTGCACACAGCAAGCAACATTCAATCTGTTTTTGATGCAGACTCAGAGGATGAGGAGAACCAAAGTCCGAATAAAAAAAGGAAACAATCGAAAAAAAAATCGAAGAAAACTCCTGCCAAACAGATCAAGTGGGTTTCTCAATCGTTTCCGCCAAGTTTGTCTCCAGAGTCGCACGAAACCTCTGCTGTGGAGGCGTTACAGAAAAAATATGGGGGAAAATCACCCATGGAAATTTTTTCGCTGTTTGTCGATGAAGATTTGTTGAATATGATCGTTCAATATTCAGTCGCATACGCTGGCCAAAACAACAATCATTCGTTCAAACTCAACGTTGCGGATCTAACGAAATTCCTCGGAATTTTAATTCTGAGTGGTTATCACCACCTGCCTCAGACAGACATGTACTGGAACAGGAGCGATGATTGTGGCGTACAATTAGTGCAATTTGCGATGACCAGGGACCGTTTTCGAGAGATAAAAAAGTACATACACTTTTGCGACAACAATAATTTGGACCCGGACAATAAGTTTGCAAAGATTCAACCTTTGTTCGATGCTGTCAACAAGAGATATTTACAGTTTGGAATATTTTCTCACAACTTATCAATCGATGAAGAGATGGTTCCTTACTTTGGAAAGCACTCTGCAAAAATGTTCATGTAAGGTAAAATTTGTATTTTGTGCTTGAACTACTAATTTTTTCAATCACTCTTTTTTGTAGTTATTTATTCAAGTTGTTCATGACATTTGGGGTTTGTTTCAGGAAAACCAGTTCGGTTGGGCTACAAAGAGTGGTTGTTGTGTTCTGAAAGAGGTTACTGTTTCTTTTTCTTTCCTTATGCTGGTGCTGAAACCAAAATCACGACGATAGGTCTTGGAGCAGACGTGGTGTTGCGTTTACGTGAAGTTCTGGAAAATGCTTTGCACCATAGGATTTTTTGTGATAACTTCTTCTCTTCATTCGGTTTGGTTGAACTGTGTACTGAAAAGAACATTCCAATTACTGGAACCGTGCGCAGTAATCGAACAGGAAATTGCCCCCTCATACCAGACAAAGAGCTAAACAAAATGGGACGAGGAGCTTACGACTCGAAGACTGATGCTGATTCAAAAATTGTTGTGGCAAAATGGAATGACAATTCAATTGTCCACGTCATTTCTAATTGCATCGGAGTACAACCTGTCCACAAAGTTAGACGTTGGGACAAAAAGCAGAAACAAGAGATCACTGTTGATCAACCTCGAATGATTCAAGAATACAATCAGAACATGGGAGGTGTTGATTTACATGACAACGGTATTGCCAATTACCGAATCAAAATTAGGGGAAAAAAGTGGTACTGGCCCTTATTTATCAACACTCTGGATAGTGTAATCGTTAATGCGTGGAAATTTTACAATATCGTTAACCGCACAGAGATGAGCCAACTTGAATTTCGCCGATACATCGTGATGACGTATTTGAAAGGGGATCTTTTCGATGGCACCTTACGAACTCAGAGCAACCGCGAGGATGACGAAGAACTGGATCGAATCAACGTACAACGAGGACGACCGTCGTCATTTGAGTTGCCCGATGAAGTGCGAAAAGACGCAGTGGGCCACGTTATTGTGAAACATCCTGAAAACCAGAGGAGAAGGTGTCGCCAATGCCACAGTCAAACCGTGTTTTTATGCGCAAAGTGCGACGTTCCGCTACATTCGTCCTGTTTCCTATCGTTCCACTGCTAGTCACTTGTAATCCTAATAGATATTTATTCAAAATAATGTAAAAATACATTAAAACATTGTTTAAATTTTGAAATTTATGATTATAACATTAAAAACTATTTAATAAAGCTTTTGTACTTTACTTTCAAATTTCGTCTCATTTATTACACGTATTCGGCTGTTGATGCGAAAACGCAACAGTTATTTTCTTCGCTTCTATTATTTCTAAATTTTTTTTTCAATGCATATTTCTCTATATTGGGACTCCATAAACAAGAATATATAGTAAAAATAAGTTTTTTTAAGCGTTTTCTAGGTACCGCAGGTAATGTGTTGATCAAATACCATAAAATAATTAGTCCTGTTCACGGATATCTGATCTCCAGAATAATCAGACAAGGATTGTATGTTACATTTTAAAATAACAGGCGGATAAATAACTAAAACGAAAACGAGTTATTCTGAACCGGTTTGACAAATTTATTTAAACATAAAATAAAATCAGGAAAATACAGTCAAATAATAAAATACCGGTTCGTCCACGGACAGCTCTGATTTGAACAATTCGCAAAGCACGAAAACATACAAATTAGAATACAATAAATCAGGCTCAGTTACAAAGTGGTTCATAATACAAAAGATAATCAAAATGAAATAAAACACAAATTCAAGTCATTAGCAATACAACGAAAATCAGAAAGTTGTCGATTAACAAACACGTGTCTCGATAGCGAATATCGGACACTCGATTTTTACATTTTAGGAATGTAGTGATCCCAGAACTATCACTTTGGTTTTAGAAGAATTCAAACGTAGTCCATTAGAAGTCGCCCAATGTTGATAGTAAGTAGCAGGGATTGAATCAACACCCATAGCATTTGAAGCAGGTCTAGACATCAACAAGGTCAGAGATTCTGGGGAAATAGGAGAGAAATGGAAAGAGTTAGGAAACGGAGAATCTGTAGAAGAAATGGAAAGATTATTGGTAGTGAATTGGAAAGTGGAAAAAAGTTGTGATACAGAATCAATGAAATACTTGTTAATGTCAGATGCCGAAACTGCCAGGGTGACGCAATTAGACTTTTTCCTGGATTCAACAACACCTAGAAAAGAGAGTTTCTGCCATAATAACCTGGGAGATTTTAACGAGGCTAGATGCATCAATTTTCTTCTCAAAAATTCTCCTTTTGCTTTAGTGACCATACAGTCAACTGTAGGATTTTGTAATCTAAGTAAGGTTTTAAAATAAGAGGATTTGAAGTAGCGATAATAATTACTAAGTTTGTTTCTGTAATCAATTTCTTCTTTAATAGAAGGAGTCATCCAGGGAGCTGGAGATTGTTTTGGAGTAATGACCTTCACCGGTGCGCATTGATCAAAAACCTTCGTGATTAAAACATTCATTGACGAAATCATTTCATCTACCGACGAGATATTAATGGGAGAAAACGTGTTTAACGATCATTTGACAGAGTACATTTTGATCAACATTTTCCAAGTCTCTAAATCTAAGTTTTCTCTTACTAGTGGTTGGAATGACAATCCGATAAGTAAGGTGAAGTGCTTCGTGTCCAGAAAGAAAAGGAAAACCAGATTGAGAAAAACTAATAATGTTGTCGGATGAGTCGGTCAAACAAAGGTCAATAATGGTTTGAGAATGATCTATATAATGAGTTGGTAGCCTGTTTGGACAAAAGAGGGCATGAAAGGAGATGAAGTTCTTAATGAATCTTGATTGTGTGTCATTTTTCAATAAATCTATATTGAAATCTCCCAAAATTATAATATTATGAATAGTAGTTGCATGACAGTCAAACGCTTCAACAAAAGAAATAGGAGTTGGAGCATCTGGTGGTTTATAAACCAAAGCAGTCAAAGCAGATTTATGTGAATTGTCAATTTGATAAACATCATGTATTCCACTTGAAGTGCCGAACCACTATCAGATGATTCCACAATAACATACGAGTTGATTGACTTATGCAAATACATGCACACTCCTCCTCCCATTCTATTACTCGATCATGTCTCACTATTGTGTAATTTGGAATTGAAACGAATTATCAGCAATAGTATCACTCAACCATGTCTCCGAAATAGAAACTA
>JAAMPD010003277.1:0-10554 GCA_025266255.1 Trissolcus basalis
TCTCTCCATGNAAAAACTAAAAAAACTTTTTTTTTTTTTTGCAAAAAAATTGACGAATGTTCCATTTTTGAAAGTGAATTTCCACAACTCCAACTACTATCAGCCTCTGCTGTAAGTCCACCATTGTTAGAAATCTTATTCATTTACAAAATTCAGAAATATATATATAGCCTCGACTTTTTTTCTCTAACGATATTGATTGGAACTATTAATCAAGCTGACAAATCTGACCATTTCCACAAAACTCAATTTCTAGTTGTCCCTTGTTAGGACCCACAGAGAACCTGACTTTTTTAATTCGAGAAAATTTTTTTCTCAAAGAAGATCATTCGACCATAAAAAAAAAAAAAAAAAAAAAAAAAAATAACAGACACATTCGAACCAGTTGAAATAACAGAAATTCAAGTTCTTTTCTTCCTAATGTATTTCTTAGTATACTTTGAACAAAAAAGACCTCCGCTACTTGAGCTACTACAAATACAAGAACAAGCCGTATGAACCACAGGAGACTAATAAGAGAGTGAAAAGTATTAAAAGCAAACGCATTAATTTTGGAAATAAACAGTGTTTCAGCTACTGATTATATTATTTGAGATGACGTGTTTGAAACACTCGACCTGAAGATTTGAATAAATTAATGAAAAGAAAAGAAAAAACGTGAAAGTGAGTTGGATTTGATTTGAATAAATAAAGTTGCTTTAGAGATGAGAGAAAAAAAAAAAAGTTGAGATGAATTTTGGTGAATGAGCTAGCGCGTACGCGATTTCGCATATGTGTGAATGGGGATGGGTTTCGCGTGTGAGTCACGTTTCCGCGATGAGTAGGAAGGGAGGAGGGATCACGCACGCGTCTTAAAATGAATTTCGCGAGAGGAGTATATAATGGGCGTTTGATAGCTAATGATGATTATGTATATATATATACTAAGGATAGAATGTTTTGGTATGATTTTAGGTCTCTTCACAGATAGTATGAAGCAAGAAGCTGAAAAACAAGCACATTCGCTTTTAAACAACAATTCGAGCATTTTTCCAAACATGATCACACCGCCAGGAACGTCCTCGCTTCCGCTACAACATCAGATCTACATGGGACTGATGGCCGGGTTACCGATGCTTGCAAACCCGTCACTCTTTCACCAACAACAAAACCTTCTGAATAATTGGCCGTTGGTGTCTTCGCCGTCGCCAACGTCACACCACTCGTCCGACTGTGTCTCGCCGGTCATCAACAGTATCAAATATAGCAGCAATAGCAGCAACTCTCAGAAGGCCAGCAGCAACAACAACAACAGCAGTACAAATAACAACAATGTTGTTAGCAGCAGCGCAGATAGAATAACAAAAAGAGCGCAGGCGCTCAAGAGAAAACCGTCGGTTGAGCATCAGGTGAATAATAAATCGAATCCGAGCCCGCCAAGTACAGAGCGCAACAGCCCAGCCAGCCTCGAATCCAGCAAAGACACTAGAGATAGAAACTTCCAGTGCAAGGTCTGCAATAGATCCTTTGGTTACAAGCACGTGCTGCAGAACCACGAAAGAACACACACTGGCGAGAAACCATTCGAATGTCCCGAATGCCACAAGAGGTTTGTTCCGTTCATTTGATTTGATTTGATTATTTGTAAATGAAAAACTGATTTTTTAATGGTAATGGAAAAATGGTGTATGTCCGCAGATTTACCAGGGACCATCACTTGAAAACTCACTTGAGGCTACACACAGGAGAAAAGCCCTACAACTGCGACCACTGCCATCGAAAGTTTGTACAAGTGGCGAATCTGCGTCGGCATCTACGAGTGCACACCGGCGAACGTCCGTACATTTGCGAGATCTGTCAAGCCAAGTTCAGTGACTCAAACCAGCTCAAGGCCCATAAGCTCATCCATGACGACGAGAAACCACACAAGTGCCGGCGCTGTGACATGCGATTCTACCGCAAGAGTCAACTCAGTAGCCACAAATGTAACCTCAAGTTGACCACGGGAACGAGGTCACCGCCACCCCTCTCTTCTGTCATCAGCGACCTCAAGGTTGAGGTTGACTTCGAGATGACTGATAAAAATACTTCGATTAGGCACGATCTTCTAAGAACGTTGTCTAGTCCAGTACCTTTAAATTTGTCTGGTAATCTATCGAGGACAATCGTTAGCGACATTCCAGAACAAACCGAACCCGAAGACCTTTCCATGTCCACGGGTATGCACCGACCATACTCTCGCTCGCACAGCAACGGAGATTCTCCTCGTAGCCTCAGTCCTAGTATCGAAACGGTCAACGATCAAGTCGATGATCAACTGGACACGTCCCAATCAAGTCCAAATTCTCCAGTCACCGTCAAATAGGTATTATCACCATTTCTTTTCTTTTCACTCACAACTCAACTTTGTTATACTTATCCAAATAGATTTATCAAATGTTTTGTTCATTTGTCTGTCGTAGTGTACAACATTGATCAAGCTCATGGGCAGAAGAACCTATAAAGTTGAATTACTAGGAAATTAAAGTTCCTACAGCATCAACTCTGCTGGTACCAATCCTAAAGTGGTGAAACACAGGAACAACATCTGGGTATGAAGCTCACTTACAAGTATCGTACGCCCATTGTATTCGTGGTATTTACATACGAATGACTCATTATTCATGTTAATAACGAACAAAAGCGTGCGACAAGTGATTACTTATCTTCAGATGTTGTGAGTTGTTAACAGAGTTCGAACAAGTGCGACTAAAGCGAGTTTATTTGTTGTAATCGAGATTTTATTCATGTTGTGCTGTAAGTCTGATGATTTCTGTTATGACAGAATATCAGACCGAATTGAAATAGGTTTTCGTTGATAAACGCTGATCTCAATAACATTGTGTTATTAGTATATTGTTGTACAAGTGTGGAAAGATGAAAATTTCCGCACAGGTCCAACATACTATTTTTCATAACAAGTGAATCTCAAAAAGTGCTCGTGCATGTTCCGCGTCAAACTATAAGTGCGCAAAATGCGTGTGTGCTCTACACCGTATCGAAAATACTTTCTCAGACAGTATAGTGCCATAACCGAAACTACTTTCAGTGTACGCGGCAAATGCGCATTTTCAGCATTATTCATATTTATGTGGAAAACGAGCACTTTTTCAAATTTACGTGTTATGAAAACAATATAATTAGCTCATATGCTGATTTTTCTTGGTTCCTGGTAAGATTCTCGAATAGTCATATTTATTGTCAGAATATACCTCACGCGCGTGTTTCAGCATTGAATTTCAGTGTTGATATTTATTGATTAGGACATGTATATTTTTAAACAAATCAAACGTTGTAATGATACATAATCTTAAAAGTGATTGAATTTTAAGTTGTAAATATTGAATTTACATTAATTAGTTCTTATTCAATTTCAATCAAAATGTAAATTTATTTAGTATAAAGAGACAGAGAATACATGAATGAATAACAATCATTGGGGGTCGTTAATACGACATGAATGCGAAAAAAAAAAAAAATACAAATTTAAATGTCGACGACTATATATTTATTTTTAATCCCATAGTTAAGATCTGAGCTCTTCATGATTGATCATTTATTTGTGTATTTTCTTCTCTGTATATCGGTATCATAAAAAGTGAGACATTATTATGCAAACATCGATCCTAAGGTGCGAAAACAGTTATTAACACGTTTGACGAAAAATGAAAGGACAAAAAAATAGTTCCAAGCACGGCGTTTGCGTCGACTATTACAGCCGGAATGTTTTGTTTGATTTTTTTTATGATTAAGAAATGTTGATTTTTATTGTTGATTATAATTTCGAATAAACAGTTGTACACTAAAAGCATTAGAAACAAATTTTTGTTTATTTTATTCAAAAATCAAACTGAAACACAGTTTCCCCCAACAGAATTTGAATAAAATAACAGTTTGGTCTGCTGTCGATATGCTCTGTATATATATATATCAATGCATCAGAAGAATGAGAAAACACAACTTTCGCGTCAACTTGTTGGTCACAATTGACAGTTACATTCGGCAATAAATTTATCCGCTCTATTCTAATTCTTGGGTCAAATAAATTTTCAACAGGAAGCGGTGTCATAAATTTCACAATAGAGTTGCGTAGTAACCTTCTTTTTTTCGGCTACACACATACACACTTTTTTCTCTTCCTCTCGAAGCCCAACACAATAGTGCAGAATAAGTAGCATCATACAAAGAGCTACGGTTAAAATTTAATTTCTATTTGCGTCTCAGATCAAAAGAGGATTCATTTCACATTAGAGGACAATCTGCTAGATTAGCCGAACAGGAGGGAAAAAAAGCAAGTGACCTGGAAAAGAATGGCCCACCCACAAGTCCAAAGAGAGTTTTTTTTTTTTTCCACAACCAACAAGTATAGTCTCACAATTCTGAGCGCATTGAAACAAACAACCGTCATATTCAGGGACACGAGTTATTATTGTATCAATATTTTATAACTATAGAAAGAAATAAAAATTATTTATCTACGCAAAAAGTCTATGAAACAAATGTTTTGAACAAATTTGATGAATCAGATGAGATAAACAATGATAATGATAATAATAATAATGGATAATTCTATAGTTTATGGAGCGATGTAAATAATGCGATGAATAAATAAGCTGGCGGGGAAACAAGATTATTCGTTATTCGTTGTAATCGGTGTGTTTTGTTTGTTTACGACAGAGCAGTGACTGCGTAAGTTGCACGTATGCGTGCGTGTGCGTATAAAGAAAAACACTGAATGAATGTTCTGGTATACAAGTTCCTCTGACAGTAAGCATAGCGAGGCGAGCGACGCCGGCGCGTCCGACCTCTGTCGCTTGTTCATCGAGAACACACAGATTCATTTCTCTCTGTCCCCTTGGTGAACGTGTTTTAACATAATAATAGAGCCTACTCGTGAGTGACATTCGCGGACCAGTTTTCGCAATGCGTTGATTTATGTATGGGTGGTCAATGCAAATTCTCAGGCCACCCGGAATCATTGTTCCCTCCCACGTAGATACCCTGTGTAAATATCACAGCCCTAAATTGCCCTCGTTTCTTTGCTGCGGATCTTCTTCTTCTCCTTCTTTAGCTTTTTTCTTATAATCGACCCTCGACCCTCTGACTGGCCGTCCATTTTCGGCCGTCTTGTTCTGGCAGATCAGGAAATGTTACGTACTTTATACTTTGGAAACAACAATTTGCCTCGTTGCACACGAATCGAGGGCGATACATCTTGTACGCGCGCGGCATAACAATGCTCTCCCCCCGACTCAAACACGCTTCATCGGATACGATCAAGATTTCCTTTTTCCCGATGGCCCTTAAGCCAGCGCTTACACCTTTGCCCATCCGACAATGCTGTTTTTCGATAGACGCCTCCATTTCGTTACTTTGTAACGTCACGCGTGATTGCAGCTAACACACGATTCGCGAAGAAACAAACTCAACGGATTATTAGAACAGGTTTTTTTTCTTCATCATCAGGTATACCAAACAACCACTTTATATATATCTAGCTAATTCACTTCAATGCACCACGCGATTTTGCTAAAAAAATCTTTCTATACAAATCAAATCATTCATACGATATCTTCCCTCCAGTTCAACATTTCAATTCACAATTTCTCTATCGTTTATCCAATGGGTTTAAATTCTATTTCAATTGAATTTATTTGTTGAAAAATGAGTTCCTAAAAGATAGTTCCACTGACAGAATGATGAGGTTAATCATTCAAAGTTCCTACCTATGGTTTACTAAAATGTAATGTTCCAGTGTGATCATATAGTTCCAAAAAAGAAAAAAACAAATTGATTAGAAAGAGACTAGAGACAGTAAGAACAAAGCGACAGAGAGTCGACTGCCGTCGACCTCAAGCCTCTGCAGAACAAACCCACTCCATCAGCAGATCATTGTACATAAAGCATAGAGCATCTTAGAACTGCGGTTAAGAAAGCCATATTATCGCAAAGAATAGAACAAAAACTATTATCGAGATACAACATGAACAATCCGACGAATTGGTATTTGTGCAAGTTACATATATTTAAAAAAAAGATGTTTAAAGTCTTAAAAAATCTTTGATATTGAGCCAATGGAATTAGAGTGAATATACTCTTTTGAGAGACATATTTAAGCGTATTAACATCAATCACATTATCAAAACGACCTTGTATTTGGGATCTTGGAATATTAATGTTTGTGCCATAGTTGAAAATGTGAATCCAAAGTGTGGATTTATAACTTGCAACATGTGTTATCATAAGTTACAGAACATTATTTTTATTCACTGTTAGATAAGCGAATATCACAAAATTTGATGCACTTTTTGAAAAATGTTTTTTCTTAAATATTTGAAACTCGCTTTATATTATACGATGTCGAAAATTAAAATGATAAAAATGCGACGGTTGTGCCATCTAGATAATTGGAATCGATTTGAAAAGCCAGGTTGAAGAAAAATCTATTAGATAGCGCTTTTGTCATCTATCCTAATCGAATTATCTGAAAAACTGATGTATTTGTGTAGAAAATAAGTACGGCCGTTTATAATTTTTCGATTGTCATTGTAAAAAAGTTAAAAAAATTGTCTATGTAGAAAGAAAGAGTTCTCGCATGGGTTATATATATCAGGATACCACGAGACTTTGTAAATATAGGTTTATGGTACTTATCTTCGCTTGAACTTAAGGGTGTCTATTCCATATGAAATTTGCATAAAAAGACACGCTTGAATTCACGCACCACGACGCACGGTACAAATTCAGACCTTATATCTATAGCTGGGACAATGATATTGTCAACGATAATAATGCAGTTTGCGAACGACATCTCCCAGCCATAAAAAATGTGGTGCCACTAAAAAAAAACTCGATAAATAACAAATAAATTTGAGCTCTATTCATGATGAGAATGAAGAAAAAAAGTTGTCAATAATTTTGATTTGTTATCAAAGTTGGACTTGAATTGAGTCTTTGATATACTTGCTCGTAAAATAGTTGACTTTTCATTTGTCTGAATGACTACTTACGACGACGACGACGACTCTGAAAGTTTGTATACTAATATGAAAACTAACACTACCTCACCGAACACCTAATATATCTCAACCACAAGACTGATTTTAAATAGTATTTCTACGAAAGAGATTAAGTATATTAAATGATAAGCGACAAAATTAACATTTTTAAGTGGTAAAGAAACTAAGGTTTATACCGTGTGCAAAATACAAAATATTATGAATGAAGAATTCCAAAATTATAGAAATATATCATTCAAACTAGATCAAATCCTGGATCATCAAGGAAGAAGCTTACAGGAAAATCAACAAACAATAATTACACACGTTTGAACGAGAGTTTCGTTTGGCGAGATCGCGTCCTTGCAATTATCTCTTGTGATTCGGCTGCCGAGTAGTTGATGTGATTTTCTAACTGTCAAACTATTTTTATTATTAAAAAAAAAAAAAACAAAAAAAAATCTCACTGTTCAAATGTTGTTAAATATATTGATTCTTTTCACTGAGCCCTTCCTCCTCCCAATACACAAAACTATCTTAAAACATGTTTCTAAAAATGCATTATTGTTTCAAGGTAAATTTGTATTATTTTGCGACATTTATGATTATTAAAAACAAACAAAAGTGGAATGAAAATAGATGAAAAACAAATAAAATTATGATGTGGAACAGTCAGAGTCAGATGAGATTGCATCTTGCTCGTGCCACTTATATGACGGAAGGCAGTGTAAAAAATGCGAAAGAAAAAGCCCCTGGTTTGGTTGAAAGAGTAATATAAAAAAGAGGAAGGGAACAGGGTGTATAAAAAGCCACCCCCCACAATAGTCTTGGTACACATACGACCTACATTCGGCTGTGTCATTGAGCGTCAAAGAAAGAGAGTTTCCAAATTTTGGGATTTCACGTATTGACGAGTATGCGGCCGATAGATACGATATCGAATGCGACCAAGAGAGATGAAGAAGGGGTCGCCGCCTTCATGGCACAGTGACACATTATGCCGTAATGTGGGGGCACGCGACAGATGCGACAGATCGTTCTATGCTTCAATCTATCTCGAGTGCTTTTCAAAATCGCCCTTCTTTGTTGTACACGTAAATACTTGTGTGTTCAACAGTTATCTTAACAATTTTCAACATTTTTTACTTTTACCTCTTCATGTTGAACAAAACAAAGGTTGCTTTAATTTCTATCATTTATATTTATTCCCTTTATTATTAATCCTTTTATTATCGAATCTTCACCCTATTTTCAAGAGGTTGAAATCTTGACGTGTGCGCAGCACGCGATTTTCTCTCCCAATTCGATTCTGCTTCTTATATTCGTGTTTTTTTATCATCCGTTTCCGAAGAAAAAAGTGTCCTTTTATGAAAGAGAACCGACCTTAGGCGACCCGAAACTTGGACAATGCAGCGATTCGAGAGACGAAACGCGATACCGTTTAACGACGAAACCCAAAATTACGTGAAACTCCTGGGTATTAACGTTTCGCTGAGTTTTGCTCTAAGCCCAATGAGCGCAAACACTAATATACGTGTGCGCCACGTCTATTTAATAGTGCAGTTCCATTAAATGTGTAAGCACGTGTGCGAGTCGTATAATCCGTTCGATGAAAAAGTATAAAACGACGATGCCGATGACGACTCCCCTCGTCGTCTGATACGAACCGTTACACCCAAGCCTTTAAACGAGATTATAATAATTGCAAATTCGGAAATGCACCCGATAACGTGGGGCTTCATTTTTTGTTTTTTGTTTCATTGTCTCACGGTCAATTCGATGACCTTGGATGGAAAAACATCTAAATAGCCAAGGTTAAATTTCGAAGCAATAAAAATTGTATTCGAAATTGTGGGTCTGCGTTCTTCTAAACTAGACTACTATATAGTTATTATATAATTTTCTTTCCTAGACTAAAACCATTAGAGTATTATTTCCCGAAAATTGTGTTAACATTTGTTTCTTTTTTCATACTAATGACCTTATCATTGTGTGTAACTTGCTCTGAGCATTCGCACAAAGGTCTATTTCCTATTATGTCGAAGATTATACAAGTCTTTCGTGTGGAATATCCCGAATAGTCAAAAGTGTTATTCTGACACAATCACAAGATAACTGGTTCGGCTGAATGCAACCTATATTTAAATAAATCTCTTTTTCGCGCAAGCAAACGATTTCCAACATATGGCAAGACGATAGAAGAAAAAAAAAAAAAAAAAAAACGTTAACTACAGACTCAAGCGATTATAACATTTTCTACGCGTCTGTCAGCCAGGATTCTCTGTTTTTTTTCTTCTCTTTCCTCTTCTATTCTGTGCCGCTAGGTCCACTTTAATAGGAAACTTGTCAAATTAGCTGGTCTGACTAAATGTGTTGTAAATATATCATTCGACACAAACAGGAACAAAAAAGTTAGATTAATTCTTGTTCCAATGCATTCCATCTGGAAAGTTACGTTTCTAAGCAGTTTTGTTTATGGCTTGTCTGACCATCAGCTCCGGTTACGTTTCAAAATGCGGAATCGAAAGAAAATGAAAAGCATTAAAAAATCTAAAAATGGTCTAAGGATCCTTTGAAAAAGTTTTTTCTTTTTCATATTACCTTTGCTTTACATTTTTTAAATTCATACTATTCATTTGTGAAAGTTAATAAATTAAAAGCAATTGCCGTCAGTTGTGTGAATGATATAATCTAAATTCAACCATCAATTTAATTGAATGTCTCAAGGCAGTGCATCTTCCTCATGACCTTATGCAAACTCCGTTGACGCAATTTGCGTAAGTGATTCTTAACGACAGGCATCGTCACAAAATCCTAATCGAAGGACCCTCTCGCTGAAAAGATGAAGGTGGTTACATTATATGGGAGAGAGCGAGAGAGTAGAAAAAAGAAAGGAAAAAAAAAGAGTGGATCCTCGAAGTCGTAATTATATAGCTCGTGCCAAGTAAATGGGGCTTTTTCTTCGAAAAGTATCGACTCCCGAGTCGGCAGTCGCCTGTTGAGGATCCGTCTCGCGTTTCCATTACGAGCCATATGGTAAATCCTTTTGGCATTGGCCGACTGAGACACGATGCAACCTCGTTGTCGCGACACGACAGGTGGTTGCACGCAAGAAAGCCGAACGCCTGTTATCTCTACTATTTCTCAGAGTTCCACTTTTGTCGGGAAACGATAAAATGTACCGGTCAATGTCGTAAACTTCCAACTAAAGAGGGGATGCTGCGGATATATGGATCGTGTTGCGACTGTCGAATACAGAAACTAGACTTTCCGAACTAAACCCGCTTCGGTGGTCGATCAAACAATCAACAGCCTACGCTTCCACTGAAATCAACATGCTAATATCACTTTCATCTGTTTTTTTTCTATTTTATTTTTTGGAATCAAAACATTTTTTAGAAATTCATCAACTGGTAGTAGTTTTCTTTAAACTTTAACTTAAACTGCTTTTATTCTTCGTTTTTTTTTTTTTTTTTTTATTTTTTTAATTGTACTTGTAATTGTTTTTGTATTGTAATTATGTCTATTGTTTTTTAGG
>JAAMPD010003278.1:0-10547 GCA_025266255.1 Trissolcus basalis
ACTATTACAAACTTTACAAAAAAACTAAAAAAGAAAAGTAACGTTGTTTTAATGTTAAACTCAATTTAATTTCAGTATTAATTATAGCCACTGTGTATTGATTAATAAATGAAGTAATTGTCTTTTTTATAATTATATATTGAACAAAAAAAAGAAAAACGCGGAAAATTGTACTAGTTGTTTTCTGTATCGTATTTTTTATTATTATTAATAATAAATATCAACTTGAGAAATCTAATAATTGTTGCAAAAATCAAAAATTATATATAGTTATATATAACTATAAAAATGATTATTTTTTAAAAAATTATTTATAATAAATTAATTGTTTATAAATGTTATAAATAATTCAAAAATGAATAAATATGTTTATTTAAACTCATATCCCAATGATTTCATCAATTAGTGATGTATAAGCAACGAAAAAACGCGTCCGGCCCAAGATACCGATCGGCCGCTTTAGCAGTCAGGGCTTGAAGGGTTAATATAGGTAGATTAGAAAAATGCTTCATGCAGCCGCATCTCTATAAACTACAGCAGTTTTTCCAAAATATTTCTCTCAGTGTGGCTGTCTAAGTTTGAATCAATTTTGACATTTGACAATTGGACAATTGATAAATAAAGTTATCCCTGTTGAAAAAGTCCATTAAATACAAATAAACAGTTTTTTATATGTATCTATAAGTATATATGCGGTTTTTGTCCAGAATTTACATACATTTTAATAAGTATTTGATAGCATTTATCCGCGAATGCCTATTTATTATTAGTTTCAATATGTTATTCCATTTTGAATCTTAACTAATTGGTTTCTATGCGGTTTTTATAGAGAAGACCTATTTTTATAACAAAAAATCATTGAAATCTTTTCAAATTTCCCGCCCTTTATTTGATTGGTGGGTTGTGTTACGACCAAAGTAGTTGGAACCACAACCTCAAAAAAGTAAAACATCAATATACGTCAATTTTTACAAAGATTAATGCGTAAAATAAATTGAGTGTCAGAAAAAAAACGTTATTGAAATAATTTCACAAGAAGTTATGTTTGATTGAAAAATTAGTGTGAAGCGATAAAACTGGAAAAATGGGGCTGCGATGGAGAATAACGAACAAGCTACTTGCCAACCCATTTTCTAGCCGAAGAATTTTCGGAAATTCTAAACTAATCACCTTTCAATATGCAAAGTATAATTTGGTTTATTTTTCATACTATAATCTTTCTTTTCTGAATAATTCAAACATTTTTTTATTTTTTAGATGCCTGACAGAAAACCACAAAAAATTCCACTCATTCTCAAACTCGCTACCAAATTTGAAACTTCTTAATAATAATCAAATATCAGCTATGAACAACATAAAAAATCGAACTATGTTCATTCAGACTCAGGACACTCCGAATCCAAACAGTTTGAAATTCATCCCAGGAGTTCCAGTGCTGGAAGCTGGAAAAACTAAAGATTTCCCAACAGTTGCTGAGGCACACTGCTCTCCTCTGGCAAAAATGTTATTCAGAGTAGAAGGAGTGAAGGCTGTATTTTTTGGGCCTGATTTTATTACAGTTACTAAAGTAGACGAAGATATGGAGTGGAAACTTATCAAACCAGAGATTTTTGCCACGATTATGGATTTTTTTTCTTCAGGGCTACCGATTTTAAATGAAATTGAATCTTCTGACACGCGTAAGAAAGAAACTGATTTTTCTTACTGATTTGGCATGAATTAATTATTTCTTTTCATTTTATATATCTATATATTTTGCAGAAGTTCTAGAAGAAGATGACGAGATTGTGCAGATGATCAAGGAGTTGTTAGATACAAGAATAAGACCGACTGTTCAGGAAGACGGAGGAGATATCGTTTTCATGGTAAACATTTCAATTGCTAAAATATATACAATTTTTATTCCTGTAAGGATCAAATCAAAAAGTATAGTTTGTTTACTTAAGCTTATAAATAGTAAAGTAAAATAATAATAACATAAAAGTATAAAATTTAATTACGTCAAATAAAATAAAACATCATTCTAAAAGTGTAAGAGATCGTTTTCCATTCTGTATATCATAACAAAAATTATTTTATTTTTACATTCGAATAAACTCTTTCATATTTTGAGAAATCAAATAAAAACAAAATAATTTGGCACAAATATCCACTGTATAATAAGAATAAAAACATTTTGCAAGTTGTTTGCCGTTGGTGTTTTCATAAGTGAAAATCTATTTTTATTTCAGTCAACTGTATCGTACAATGTAAAATATCATGTTGTATCAATCTATAAACTTGTTTTATCAAGCACCGAAGATTAAAATTATTAAAATGAAAATACAATATCTAAAATTGAATTTAAAATATATATTATTAATTTTCAGGGTTTCGAAAACGGCATAGTGAAACTAAAAATGCAAGGTTCCTGTACAAATTGTCCAAGTTCTGTGGTAACTTTGAAAAATGGTGTACAGAACATGATGCAATTTTATATCCCTGAAATTCTTGGAGTGGAACAAATCGAGGATGATACAGACAAAATATCCAAGAAGGAATTTGAGAAAATTGACCAAAAAATTGAAGAGCTCGAAACAAAAAAATGAATGAAAAATTTTATGAAAACATTTTTTTCAATTAGATCAAGCAGTTTGAAATACAAATAGTGTTAGCTACAATTTTACTATAAAGTAAATATATTTCTGAAAATGTAACTAAAAATTGTAAATAGACTATTTAGTTTGATAAAATTAACATCGAATAAAGAGTTGTAAACTGTTTATTTATAAAATGAGGTTCGTTTTTAAAATCAACGTTTCAAAATTAAATTTTAAAATTATGTTTTCAAGTCAAGTTTTCAAATAGATAAAAATTAGTATTGACTCTTTAGCACATGAAAATCGATACATAATAGTAAAGCATGACTATAGAATCCGTCTCCGCCACGTGACTGCACATACACGCACACTATTGTAACCGCCAGCAGTCCGCTGGTGTGAGCGTGGATGAAGCGCAGATAATACGTTGCGTTGTATTTTGTGGGACAGTCGAGTGGGGCTGGAATGATTAGCTGAACGATGCGATCAGTCAAAGACACCGATGTCATCTGGCCGGTTACATAAAGTGACATTCGGAGCAGCTCAGAGAGCAGATTGTAATGCAACCGAGAACGTAGCAGCAGTAGGTTAGGCTGAGTCGACTTGGCGGGCACGCGTTTCTGTATTTTAAAAGCCGTTGACCAACTGTCAAGATGAGTGCTAAAGTGGCCGTTTGCACAGTCTTCCTGGGATGCTGTTTGAATTTGGTTTTCCTCGAGCTCATCGTCAAGTAATTAACTCTATGTTTAGTCATTTCTTCACTGCTAATTGGTTTATTATTCATGCCATGTCATAATTGGGATTTGAAGCTGAGTATCAGGCACAATTTTGTTACGCAGCTCAATTTTATTTTCTTCTATAATTTACCTTTTTATTGTCATTTTATCGTTTCCTCGAGTCAGAACAGAGGAAAAGTACCAATCTTTGGAATATTTATTTTATCAATTATTATAATTGAGATATAAAACGGATAAGTCACCTATTAAAATATAGTTCCAAGTTAGAAATTATCATGATTATCTAAAATTCGCCTCTTGTTATGTATCGAAAAAATAGTATCGAGTTACCGCCTTATCTCGTTGCTCCAAAATTATTAGTCAAACATTAAACATAGCTTTTCAAATATAAATTTAGATTGGACGCGCAAAAAATATAATTTATTCCTGGTTAAAGTTAAACGATTTGTTTTCATGTTTTACAATTGGTGCCTCAACTATGGAAAAATTCATAACTATTTTACTCAGTTTCATGATTTTTACACATGAATAATAAATAAAAATGCTTAATTTAACTGTCATAATTCAAGTTAATAATAATAATAATAATAAATAAATTGCACGAGGTGTCACCATCGAAAACACCTAGAGCACTCAGTAATTCTTCCATTGTACTATAACGCACCTTGTAGTCGGGATAGGGAAGAACCTACCCCGCGTGTTTACAACCCCAGTTTATCTGCCAGGGTGCCTAGTCCAATTATGCTGGTTTCTTTTATTACGTCCAGTGATGGCCAGGCAGTGCCCACCAAGGTGCTCCTGATCCCAGCCAACGCTGGACCCACTTAGTACATGAATAAAATTGTGTCTTCATCATCCGCATGATACCATCTACAAGTGTTATCATTTATTTTACCTATTTTGTACAGGTAATGTCTTACCAGACAGTGTCCTGTAAACAGCCCTGTCACTAGCCTTATCTGTTTTCTATTAAGTTTGCTGATCCGTTCAGATTGGGGATAGTTTCCTATGAGAGCCCTCGATTGTCGAGCCTCACAGTTATCCCATTCCTGAGTAACCCTTTGCAGTATCCATTCTCGAATGTATAAGACACTATCACAGAATCCTTTCCCCACTGGGTTCTCCATGCAAGTTTTTCAGGCACCTTCTTTGGCTAGCCTGTCTGCAATTTCATTGCCTTCCAGGCCAGTGTGTCCTGGTACCCATAGTAGATCAATTTTTACCATAGCGGAAAATCTGTCGATCGCAAACCGGCACACACTCGTAAGTTTAGATTTGTGGACAGCCCGTCTTATGGCTCCCATTGCTGCTTTGCTATCAGTGCAGATTGTGATTCTGCCTTTCAACCGTTTCTCCAGGCATATATTTATGGCGCTTAGTATGGCCATGACCTCTGGCTGAAAAACCGAAACATTGGTGCCAATCGCTTCCCTTACCTGGATTTACCTTGAACCACATAAAAGCTATATCCCGTTCTTCCCTCTATGTCAGAGCATATATGACTTTCCGTGTATATGATTGTGCCAGTGGTTAATTCAAGTTTGTATTATGAATTATATTTGCGTACGTCAGAGTAATAAAATTGTGAAACTGAACCGAACAATTAAGGCAGTGGTAGCTATTAATAACAGATGCACCTATTATAAGCCCAATTTGCTTACAAATTCATCTTAAAGAAACGAAAAATTGATTAAAAGGATTGTTAATTGTATTAATATATTTTGTTTGTAAATTAATTGATGAAGATGTCGATAATAGGTACAACTACAATATAAATTGTCACTTAACAAAATGAGATTTGAAATATTTTATTAACCCATTCAACTTTTTTAGGGAAGATCCAGGATGTGGAAGTTTGGTGACGTTCCTACAATTTGCCTTCATAGCTTTGGAAGGCTTCGTAACAGTATCAAAATTTGGAACAGTAAAGGCTGGTGTTCCTTTGAAAGAGTACTTCATTGTTATGGCTCTCTTCTTCATATGTAATGTCTGTAATAATTATGCATTTGATTTTAACATACCAATGCCATTACACATGATTTTCCGTGCTGTAAGTAAATTTTTTAGAAAATAAAATTTTGATTGGTCCTCATTATTCTATTTTATTATTACATTTTGTTACAGTTAGAAAATTAGTATCGACTAATGAAAGAAAAAATGTTTATCTTTCAGGGGTCCTTAATAACAAATATGATAATGTGTGTGATCGTTATGAAGAGATCATACTCTTTAACTAAATACGTATCAGTGTTGCTAATCACCTTGGGAATCATCACCTGCACAATTGTCTCAGGCAAAGAAGTCAAATCCACAAAACCAGCCTCGATGGAACAAGCACCCTCCAACCCGGCAGAAGATTTCTTCTGGTGGTCCATTGGTATTGCTCTTCTCACATTCGGTCTGCTCGTTTCTGCAAGGATGGGCATTTACCAGGAGGAAATTCATACAAAATTCGGCAAACGGCCCAGGGAAGCCTTGTATTATACGGTAAAGCAACAAGTTTTTAATCAAACAAAGTCGTTTAGATGTTGTTGGACAAAAATCTTAATGTATTAATTGTGTTTTTCAGCATTTACTCTCCCTTCCATTTTTTGTACTGCTGACACCAAATATCTTGGAACATCTCAAGATTGCTTTCAGTTCGACACCTTTACTTTTACCAGTTTTTGGATTTACTGTGCCATGTTTGTTGGTTTATCTATTGGGCAACATCCTCACGCAGTATCCTTTTGAAAAAATAAAAAAAATTATTTTCAAAAATCTTTTGCTATATTAATTCAAGAGATAGTAACACTTTGGTATCTAAAAAAATGTCATTTTTGTGGTTTTTTTCAGAGGCAGATATATGAATGAATTTTTTTATAATAATTTGTAACTTCTAAAATAAGCGAATCTAAATCTGGGAGTTCTCAATATTCATCAAAAATCAATTTTCTAATCTAATTTTTGGATATTGAAAATATATATAATTTATTTTTTAATATTTTTTCAAAATTATAATTGAATTGATAGAATAATTCAACTTGTCATAAGATTCTTATTACACTTTTATTATATTTATGTATTTTCGACTTTCAGAGTTTTATTCTAGTGAATTCAAACAACTAATTTACAAATCGCGAAGTGTTACTTCTCCTTTATTTATAAATTTAGCAAGACTGTTTTATTTATCGAACAATATTTTTCTTAACAAAATTTCAATTTAGGTACGTATGTATTAGATCAGTATACCATTTAGTATCCGAGAGCACCTCGTTGACAGTAAATCTGGTGTTGACACTCCGGAAATTTACCTCACTCATCTTCTCTGTGATCTACTTCGAAAATGCTTTTACGTATTATCATTGGATTGGGACGATTCTTGTGTTCATCGGCACGGTGATGTTCACCGAAGTAATACCGACGATACGCAATACTCTGGCTCAACGTCAAAAGAAAAAAATGCAATAAAATCTCAAACGACCGTTCAAAAAAAGTCGTCAAAACCACGTTGACTGATAGTAGTTAATTGTGAATTGATAAAACTAAAACATTCATGCGGTTTTGTGTGAGTTCGTTTCATTTTGCATGAAAGAATAGATTATAATTGTAATGAATGGAAATGTTGTAACGAAATTTTAATGAGCGATTTATATCGCTGGTATATTTCAGTGACTTTTTTTAATATGACGTGTATACAAAGGTGGATGTTAAGTGTACATATAGTAATTTATTGTTCAGAGGAAAAGACGAAGAAATTTTCATATCCAGTTGCGATGAAATGATATTTTTTATTTCTCACTCTGGATTCGTGTACAATCGAAGTTCATGAGAATTTGTAAATGTGTACAATAAATTGTAACTTGAAATACACTTGGTTCCTGTCATTCAGTATGATCATAGTTATTACTTAATGAACTGTTATCTTGCTAGTTTTAATGGTTTTTCTGTGTAGATAATTCATCTTTGATTGTACAATTTTAATCTTTGATCCAGCAACACTTTTTTTTAGACTGTTACAGATTTGAATTATGAAATAACTTTAAGATTACAATTGCTATATATAAAAGAGATGTTACATTTGTAGAAAACAAACTTGTACAGTTCTCTTTACAATTAATTCTAACAATTCAGTATCAATGATACATGCAAAAAATGCAATTCGAATTTTCTAGCCTACGTTTGATAAATATAGACTTGTGTAAGAAAATAAACTCTGGTTTGCACAGGTCGTCGCCCAAACTGAAACATCAGTTTATAAGTTTAAAATACAGATTATGTCGTAATTACAGTACTGAGTGATTGTTCTCTATTGTTAAAGGAATTTTTGTTTGAAACAAAACTGTTTGGTATTAGTTTAATAATATTTTTTCTTGTAAAAATCATTGCGCTTATTATTATTTCATTTTTTTTTTTTCTAAATAAAAGCACTTTAGTTTACGCTCCAAGGCAATGTTCATTATAAATGTTTAACGATTTAGACAGTAGTATGTATTTACACATTCAGCTACACTGAGTTGTCTCGCATGATTGCACATTTTATACAAAAACAATGGAACAAGATTGTCAGAAACAGCTTTAAAATGAATAATTACCATCCAACAATGCAACAAAAAGCAATGACATAAAAAACGTTGAAACACAACGATTCTAAGTTCTAAACAAATGTATAGGTGTACTTATAATTATCATTTTCTATTCGAACTTTTACACGACGAAACAAGGCAGCGATCCGTCGGAAATTGTTTCAGTGAACAAATATTTCTTCTACCTCAAAAACTAAGGAGATAAATTTCGATGTCATTCGACTAAAAAATAAACAAAGAAGTAGATTCTCTTTTAAAAATTGAAACTATTCTTTTTAAATGTAAAATAGATATCAAAAAAATCACTTTGATGCTTTTTTACTTTTATTCATTTGTCGAATAGTCTTGTCTAAGTATCAATGATTGGTTGTCGATTCGCGCAGCGACAGAGTAAAAAGTAACAAAAGACCTACAACGTAAAACGAGTAAAAATTTGTAAATTTATAACAACTTAAAAACTTTTTCCAAAAAAACAAAAAAAATTGAAAAAAAAAAAAAAACAAAATTAATCACGGCCTGTTGGATTGTTAAAAAGTGTATCGCATTTGAAACGAAAAATAGACTAGCGTACAATAATTTCGCTTGAGTCATAGAAAAAACAGGGAGTCTCTTAAGTATTCAACAAATTTGATGTCAAAAAGTGACGATGGTCATTCAGACATGGCACCGAGTAATTTTTCTCTGTTAGATGAGTCGCTTCGAGTGCTCTTCGAGCTAGAAAACCGGAGGTTTTTCCACCACCTTGAAGATATTGGACAGTTCGTCAACCAGGGTCTCGTATCGATATGCAACTCGGATGTCTGGGACGTTGGTTCTTGTGATGTCGTTTCCAGCCACTCCTTCTTTCGTGTAGTTCGGTCCCAGCCAATATTGTTTGCTCTATAAAAAAATGGACACAAAAAAATATAATCAGATTCTATTCAACATTTTATTTTATATATTTTACAATATAAAAGGAATTCTGATTGATAGGAAAATAACAAACCTTGTGAGGAAACCCGCTCATAAGCACAGAATTCCTAGCAAGTTCGCACATGTCGCATGAGCTGAGTTTCCAAACTTGAGCGGCGATACTGTACTCTTCCATGAGAGGTTCTTTGGTGAAATGAAATTGCAGAGGATCGTCGGTTGAGAGGCTGATGACAAGTCCGCGAGCCAAGTACTCCGGCAACGGGTTACGATGGTAGTTAAGAAACAGAGAGTTGTTGCTCAAAGGTGACATCGCAATACCTATCTGGGCCAGGTAATACAAATATTGTAAGACGGGTACTTTTCTTAACAAGAGGCCGTGCGAGATGTTCTCTGCCATCATGAAACCACAAACGAGATGCTGTATTGGACCTGCCTCGCCACAGTGAGGTCGAAGTACGAATGTGTTCAGTCCTTGTTCCCTATTTGTTTGAAATAAAACATATTTATTGTCTCAGTATACGATAATCCTTAAAGAGTTATTGAAAAATTAAGTTTTCGTTTTAAAGAAACAAAAAACACAGAATATGACTGATTTTAAAAACTATGAAAGGTATCTTTAAACTGTAAAGTGGTGCAAAAAAATTTGTTTAGTCAATGTATCACCAATCCATTATTTATGAAAAAATTAATATTTAAGCATTCATAAATATTCTGTATTTTAATTATTTTTGATCAAGAAAGAGTAATAGTTTGAAATTAAAAAAAACGATTCTTTTTCATAAATATTTGCTCTTAAACTCCTAAAATAAGATCCTAAAAGTTGGAAGCGTAAATTTATCATATCAATTTAATAATGAAAATTTTATAGAGAGCGCTTGGGAGCGTTATAAGATTTTACCGTTCATAATAAAACCATGTTTGTAAAATAATTTAATGTTCTGTGTAGTTTAACTCAAATATGAACTAGTAATTTTTTAATCATTTTCACTGTTTCTTACGACCAACAATAAAAATACAACAACAAAATTAGAGATTGCAACATCATTAATTTGAAATAAAAATAAAAAATATAGTTTAATAATACCTTAATACAGTACGAAAAAGTGGCAATTTATTCACATTTCTATCGCGAAAAATCACAAAACAGCTTTTTTAGCTAGTAAAATGTTACTCTCTTTTAAAAATGTTGAAATATTTAAAAAAAAATTTTAAAGCGTGGCATATATTATCATAAACATTGGTTGAATATATTCTTAAAAACTTATTTTTTAATTAAGGACAAATTTTTTTAATATTCTTGGTGAATATTTTCTCTAGTAAATATACGTACTTGCGGAAATGATTCAATACTGTCATATTAGCGTAAGTGTAATATTGATAATATCCATAGGGAGGATTCTCGACGTCATCCCAGATTTCCGGACTGTTCACATCTTTATCAAATAATGGATTCTCCGGTTTGCTTTCGTCGTCCACAGAGTCAAAACCTATCACCTGATAAAAAACAAAGAAAAAGTTATCAAACGAAATTCATGGAAAATTCATTCAACGTTCTCGATTTGATATCCTATGAACGAATTTTAAAGGTCTACTAAAACCTATCACGTGGACATAAATAAAAAAAAGTTTTTCGACTGAACATTTAGAATTCATTCAACGATCTCTCTTTCAATGTAAACGAATTTCAAAGTTTGAAATGTTTCAAGTTTTGAATGATTGATCAGAAGGTGAACTTACATATTGAAGTAAATTTG
>JAAMPD010003279.1:0-10540 GCA_025266255.1 Trissolcus basalis
TCATCGGAGTGCCACTTTTCCGGTCGATATTTAATGAGACAAAATAATTCCCATCGATTGGTATTTGAGACTTTTAATTAACCGACAGATTTTTATACTCTTCGACTTACATTTTATTCTTTTTTTTTGACAATAACTCTCTCAATTTTATAAGTCACATTTTCGGTCTTTTTCTCTTTTGTATTTTTTTTTAATCTCAATTATCGTAGAATAAAAGTGGAAAAGGTCGATTGGACTTAACGGTGTTATCATTTCAATTTGTGTTTGTCCGTCCAACCCTTTCAAAATAGCCTGCGACGAACGCGATAAGCTGTTCTTATTCTCTACCTTAAGTTAACCGGGATTGGTTGCCGTAAGCAACCTGGCGCTCAACAAAATTTTGTATCAAATTTAATTTAGTTTTCAGAAATCAAAAGGTCTTAAAACGTAGCACTGACCGCGTTACACGCTATATATCTTGATTTAACACTAGAACGCCTGATGGCACTTTTTTGTACCAGTACCTAAAAGTTAATTTTCTGTTCATGAATTTGTATTATGTTAATTACACATTTCAAGTCAATTTTTATTGAGTTGAATGACCAGAAATATCGCCTATTAACTTTTTAATGAATTATTTTCATCATCTTATATTAAAAACTGGGTTTAAATTTTTTGGCAAAATACGTCCAGGCGTTCTAGTGTTAAGATATCAAGTAATTTCGTTTCTAATTTAACAAGAAAAAGCTGTTGATGTTTTGACTAATTTATATAGTCTAATGCATGACGCTGAAAATCAACAAGAAAAAAACTCATCGCTATGCAGAGCAAGCGTGGACTCAGCGCGTCTTAGTGCATCGTGCGATAAACTCAAAGCAGTTTTATTACAATTAAAGAAAGAAAGTAATCACACTGTCTCCAACAAACAATCTCCTGCCCACGTGATAAGACCTCTTTTGCTTGAATTTGGAGAGATGCAAAGGCTTGAAAAAAGCGTCAATATTTTATCCTGGTGGAAAGCTCAGCATTTACAAAGACCACATTCGTTCGAGCTATCGCAAGTCGCGTTAGCTGTACCGGCAACTCAAGTCAGCGTGGAACGCTTGTTTTCTGGCCTAAAGTTTCTGATGGGTCACTTGAGAACCAGCATGACAAACAAAACTATCGATGCAATTTCTTTAATTCGAACTAACCAGCGTTCCAGCGTGTAAAAAAATTCCAAAATGTTTTCGTTTGTGAAGAAAAGAATAAGAGAAAAGTTTAAAATTTAATAATACTTGCATTTTTTGAATTGCATCCTTGTATTATTTCTCTTCAAATACATATATTTTCCATTCTAAAAAAGGAAAGCACTCTGCGAAGTTGCAGTTTGCTGATAGCAAATGCGCACGCACTCATTTCGTCTGCTCGCTGTTTATGATCACTCATCACTCACTCATTCAAATGACAACAATCATTTACACTTCACTTTTTTAATGCTCTCACACAATTTTGCTTTTGCTATCATTATTTGATAATTAATTAATCTAATATATTTTGCCAATTTTGTTCAGTATTTGCATATTAAAATAAATAAATATAGACTCATGAAAAAAACGTTCGATTAGAATGATCACTGCATTACCGACCTGATCCGTTCATCGATTATCGACCTAACTTGCGTGGTGTCGCTTTAGTCGTTGAACGATCTTTTTCGTCGATCGCTTTGGAACGTCTGTCTCGAACTTTCCAGACTGTTCCTTTCGGGTCGTCGGCACGTGCCTATAAATTCGTGGCCCGCATTTTACCCGTCACAGTGTGTCGTCCGATTTCGCCGTTTAGCCGTTGGTCAGTGTGCCACTCCGTCGACTGATTTTGCCGTGAAGTCGGTCGTCATTGCCACGTGCCATTATTGGCGATTGTTTGTAGTCAGTCATATTGTTAGTCGTGCATTCGACATTTGTTGGGCGAAGCCGTTGGTCGTCATATTGTTTGTAGTCGGTCGTATTTTTAGTCGCGCGGTCGACATTTGGTGGGCAATGACCTGTTTTGGTTTTTAACGAGTTTTTTCACAGCCAATCAAGATGAACAACGAAGACGTTGATAACGTCGAGGCAGTTTTGTTCACCGACGAGGATATTGCTAGCATTGCAACAAACGACAGGAACGTGTAAGTTGTCATCAAATCTTAACTTCTTATTATTTTTTAATGTTGTTTTTATTATCTATTTTTTTTAAATTAATTTCAAAGAAAAACAATGTGTATTGATTTGAAATAAAATCGGTTTTCAGAGACCTGTTCGCGTCAGTTTTTTCAGTGAATGCGCCCGTCGTCGTTGGAAATATAAAAAAGTATGAGGTCATGAAATTCCTAATTACAAACAACAGGGGACAGAAAATTCAGTGTGCCATTTGGGAGAAAGACATCCCCCTGAAGCGTGCGCTTATAAAACCTGGTTCTGTAAGTGAATTCTATAAGTGTGAGAATTTAATATTATTTTATTATACATTTTAATAATGTCTGTCTTTATTTATATTACAGATTGTCCATATAAACGGCGCTTGGGCATCCGAGGTGGATCCCAAGTGGAACAACGGAACGGTCCGCTTTGAGCTGTCCATCAAAACGTCAACGGAAATTGAAATAGTCCAAGAAAATTATGCTATGGATCAAGAGGACGCGCCTGCCACTCAAATTGTAATTGATGATGTCGGTGACTACGAGTCACAATTTATTGGTTATTCTTTTTTTATACATATTTAAGTGTGAAACATGTTCCTCCATGAACAATTATTTATTTCATATTAAAATGCATTCCTGTTTCAGCTTTTACGGGATTTATCAAGTCGCCGTTCCAGTTGGTCTCCTCGAGGGGAGCTTCATCGTTCGGCTGTTCAACAATATGCAAGGGGATTCGTATCGCCGATGAAATAAAATCCGAGCGAATCGAAATTCGCGTGGCCCAGTACGTGGAAAGGAACGAGTTCAGTGTTGGTGTTCGAGTAAGGGTCAAAGGGATACCGATAGAAGAGACCGACAATTTCAACGTGACTAAAATGTTTTTCTACATCTCATCGATGGAAAACATCGAAATAATCCCGGGTCGAAGAAAAAGGTCGATGGAAATGATACAATGCGAAAGAGTAGCCAAGAAAAACCGCGCAGCTCAAACATTCAACCAAAGGAAAGGCAGTGCCATTTTAACGTCATTTTATAGTTAACCATTTTCAACATGTTTTTTTTTCGTTTTCCAATTTATAACCTCTTGGAGCCTTTTGCATTTATCAAGCATTTGATATATTGTGTTTTCTGATCAAACATATTGAAGTTACTTTTTTGTTTGCGTTCAACGCGCTACTGTTTGTGATTATAGTCAGATTGTAGTACTATTGTAGCACTACAAGTCAAAATGTTAAAGACTGTTTGTAAAACTTAGCAAAAGGGGTATGCCTAGCAACGCATTTATTATAAGCTTAAAACATTGCGTTTTGATCAAACATTGTAAAACGTTCGTTTTTGTTAGCGTGTAACGCAACTACTGTTTGTAATAATGAAAGTCTAATTTGTGACAAGTCCAATTGTTTAAGACTGTTTGTAATACTGAACAAAAGAAAAATGCTAAGCAACAATTTCTTCGATACAAATTGCATGTTTTTTTTACGATAGACAAACGGTGTAAATTCATCACCATGACATAAAAAGTTGCTAGCATTTTTCATTTTCGATGATCTTCTTATAGCTTACATGATTTTGTGATAATAGCTTCAAGATAGCTTTAAGACTTTAAGACAAAACAGTATTATTGTTCAAAATTGTAAGCTATATTCATTTAAACACAAAGAACATGTTAGTGTGATAAAGGAACGAAGTTTCTGTTTGTTTTCTAATTAAAAATAAATTGTTCTACAGTGAAAATTTTCAATTGGCTTTTTTTATTAACACTATTTCTACATGTTTTTTATATAAACATTGAAAAATTTAAAAACACTGCAGCGTACTGGACTTTTTTCGTACTTGGCCACAGACACTGCCGTATCTCCTGATCTTTCGATATTAATTATTCTTATCATTTAAATTTTTCCGCTTACATTGAAACTGTTTCACCGACTAGCCATTAATAGAAGAAAAGACTGTTTCACGTATTCTTTTTCATCGCAGTGTCTGAAAGCGTGAACAAAAGTTAAGCATGTTTTAACTGATAAACAACGAGCGCATTTTGTTCAAATAACAAACAATTTGAGACGCCTACTTAGGCGTGTGTAAATTGTGTTTTGTGTTGTGTCGAGCTGTAAAAGGCCATCAACATTGGAAGGACGAAAAGTGTGATAACATCAACAAGTGAGTTTTCAGGTTATATTATATTGCGTGATACGTCGTTTCGACGACTTTTTTTCCAAATAAACAATGTAAACAATCAATTTAATAAGCCAAGTGTCCCTTTTTATTTAATCTTTTGCCTTGATTTATTTATCTATTGTTTTTTATGAAATATTTATTTTCACCACCTTCACAAAAATTCGATTTTCGCGTCGAGTTTTGCCCGCGGATTAGTCCGCTATCGACGCGCGATTCCCTTATCAATTGTCTTGCTTTCTTGATCACGTGTCCCCTAACTATTGACCTTTTTTGGAAATAATTTTCTCTCCGAAATTTTTATCTGCCAATGCACCCGGTTTCGATGCGCGATTCTCTTATCAATTGTTTCGGTTTTACAGCTATATGTCTCCTAATGATTGAGCCTTCACATTTTATTTTTTTTTACTTTGTTTAGTCCATCACAATCTTGCAAAGTCCGTCGCTGTTGTTGCTTTTGTCACATAATTTTTTCTTTTGAATGGTCTTTCTTTTACCGCCAAGTGCCTCTAACCCATACAGTCTTTACAGTTAAATTTTTTTAAATATTTCCTCCGCCAAGATTTCGGCCGCCGCCGAACCCACTTTCAGTGACCAATTTTTTTATCATTTTACTTGCTCGGCTAAGTCACCCCTGCACGTTCCACCTTTTCTTCTTGCACGATGTTTTAAATAATGTTTTTAATTATAATTCACAGAATCGTCACACTCTTCATGAGCATCGAAGTGCTGACTGCAGAAAACTACTGCAGGCAGGTGTAAGCCCTATACAAGAGGACCAACACTCTACATTCCAATTGGAAGTTGTATAGGTAATGATGATCATTCATATATGTACTACATATTTCATTTGTAAATATAAGTATTAATCAATTCTCTTTTTTTCAGGTGTTACTGTTTCCAGAGATCAACAACAAAATTCCTGCTTCGAAATAAATCTGAACCCTCGGCTCTCATTGTTGGCTGTTACCATTGAAACTTATATCTCATAAAAACCAATAATAAAAATTCGAATTATTCGAATACTTTGTGTTGAATATTTCATTATACTTGATACCTGAAATACAAAACTCAGACTATTACCTCTACATCTTACATACCTAATAAATTGACCACTGAATCTTAATCTTGACCACATACAACATTGACCATCGATCTAGATATACTACATTTGAACACGTGAAACTGAAATATTGAATGATAACCATTGACCATAGACCATTGACCATAGACCATTGACCATAGACCATTGACCATAGACCATTGACCATAGACCATTGACCATAGACCATTGACCATAGACCATTGACCATAGACCATTGACCATAGACCATTGACCATTGGATAAGTAAATACAAATATAGATTTGAATTTAAATACACAATCTGATTTGCTGCAAGTATACTAAAAATTACATTGCTCTCATCAACTTATTACAGTCTTTCATATTATTTTTATTTTATTCTCTATTGAGACATTCGAATTGTAGTTTGTTTAACTTCTGTAAACGTAATTAAACACACAGCATTATGCTTAGAAGAAAAGTAACAAGAACTCACGAAGAAGAATTAGCATACCAGGAAACAAAGCGACTAAAACATTTAAAAGCTCAACGTAAGTATATGATCAAAAAGAAAGTAAATCAAAAACACTTGAATAATGCATTGAAACGAGCAGTAACTCTTTCCACGAATCTTTCGAATGAAAACGTTCGTCCTCAAATTATTTCAGTACCCAAGTTATCTGATATCAAAAACATTCCAATTAATCAAATCTCAGACAATAATATTGGAAAAATGGATAAAGAGTGTAAGTATTGCAAAGCACTTCATTTCAAACATAAAATAGTTAATAAAGATCTTGATAGTTTTAACGGCTGCTGTAGTCACGGGAAAGTGCGTCTTGATTCAATTCTCGAATTTCCTTTGAACTTGAAATCACTCTTTGACGGATCAAGTCCTCATTCGGTCGAATTTTATGAAAATATTCGATGCTACAATAATGCGTTTGCATTCGCATCATTTAATGCAAATTTGGTCAAGTTCAACGGCAGACCTGGTCCTTTTTGTTTCAAAATTTCTGGTCAAATTTACTATCAAATTTATACATCATTATATCCAACCAATGACGAAACCCCAGCATTCGGGCAGTTATTCATAGTAGATCCGAACGAATCATTGCAACACCGTTCATCTATATTTGATCATCTGAATCTTAACACTCTTAAAATATTAGATGACACTATGAGGCAATGCAACATTTTCTCGAAGTCTTATGAAATGATGGCTCAGGAACTACAAAATCAAACGGAATCCCATAGTAATGACCCATCTGAATTACAGTTGTTGTTTTCTTTAAATCCAGGAATGGATCAACGACGGTACAACTTTTAACGTATAAATGAAGTTGCTGCAATTTTTTCTACTACTGCTGATGGCGAAATTCCTGAATCTTACGTTACGATTCGGAACAAAAACACAAAAACTCTGCAGACTGTGAGCACAATGGGTCCGAACGTTGAACCGTGGATTTATCTACTTTTATATCCATTCGGAACACGAGGATGGCATAAAGATATTATGCAAGTTAATAATAATCGACGAGTAACACGGAGAGATTATACAAGATATCTTCTTGGTATTAGAACCAATACCTTCAATCCATTCATCATGGGCCGACGACTGATGCAACAATGGGTTGTTGATTCATATGTCAAAATCTAAAAAGATCGTTTGGAATATCACCGATCACATCAAAAGGAGCTCAGAGTAGAGACATACAAAAATCTTACTGACTATTTGAATACGAATGCTGCTAACGCTAATGCGACTCTTGGTAAACTGACCATTTTACCATCGACTTTCGTTAGATCTCCCCGAAATATGCTTCAGCATTATCACGACTTGATGGCTATTGTAAGACAATTTGGTAAACCAGACATTTTTCTCACGATGACATGTAATCCAAATTGGCCTAAAATAAAAGAAAATCTGTTACCCGGACAACAACCTTGTGACAGACCCGACGTAGTGGGACGTGTTTTTGATATTGAAAAGAATGAATTGATCACTTTGCTGGTTAGGAAATCTTTCTTTGGTTCTGTAGTTGCATTTGTTTATGTAATTGAATTTAAAAAACGAGGATTGCCACATATTCATATGCTCATAACTTTAGATAAGTACAGCAAAAAACAATCGCCTCAAGATATTAATGAAATTATTTCCGCAGAAATACCTGATCCTGCAATTCATCCAGAGCTACATGGTATTGTAATGAAAAATATGATGCATGGACCTTGCGGCGACTGGTGTAAAGTTAATGGAAAATGTTCCAAGCACTATCCAAAAACATTTCAGCCGCAAACGACTCTCAATAACAACGGCTATTCCACTTACCAAACAAAGGACACTGGTCTTTCTTATGAAAAATCAGGTGGATTCAGAGTTGATAATAGAAACGTCGTCCCTTATTGCCCTAAATTATTAAAACATTTCAATTGCCATATGAATGTCGAGGTCGCCTCCAGCATACAATCTGTCAAATATATTCATAAATATATTTACAAAGGGCACGATGCTGCTTCTGTCGTTTTACAAGCAAGTGGTTCAGGAGAATAAGTTATAGATCATGACGAAATCAAACATTTCGTAGAAACCAGATATGTAAGTCCAATTGAAGCAATCTGGAGAATTTCTAGCTTCAAACTACAAGAAAAAAGTCGTCTACCAGTTCATTTACCAAATGAACATAGCATCATCTTGGACGATACAACCGACAATAAAAAAATGTCTTCATCATTGAATCAAGTTACAATGCTAATGGAATATTTCAAACTGAACAAAAGAAACGAAACTGCAAGAAATTACTATTATTCTGAAATTCCAAAACACTTTGTATACAAAAACTAAGTAATTGATGGCAAAAACATTTCCCAGTGGCACGAAAGGCAAAGTCATTTCAAATGTATTGGTCGCATGTACTCTGTGAGTCCAGCGCGAAGTGAATTATTTCACTTGAGAATATTACTATTATCAGTTAAAGGAGCGACAAGTTTTGATGGTTTGAAAACTGTCGATGGAATTTTACATCCGACTTTCGCTGCTGCGTGCTTAGCATTAGGACTGGTAGAAAATGACGAAGAATGGAGAAAATCAATGATTGAAGGAATCTCATGGATGATGCCGCGTCAACTCCGATATTTGTTTGTTCGTATTTTGATACACTGCCATCGAAAAAAGCCTGAAGAATTATGGCAAGAGTTCAAATCAGCAATGTCCGAAGATTATGCGAGAAACTATGATTTATTGCAAAGTCAGAAGATGGCTTATGATAAAATAATTCGACTACTACAAGAGCAAAGTTATAATGATTTCAAAGTAGATGATATGGCCGCAATGCAACCAATCATGAATGTGATTGCTTCTATTTCACCAAAACTATACTTAGAAATAGGAAAACGTCAATATAATATTATGAACAACACTCAAAAACAAATTGTTGACGAAATTTTGGATGCTTTGGACAACAATCGAACTCAAAGATGCTTTTTCATTGATGGACCAGGTGGATTAGGAAAAATATTCATATACAACACACTTTACCACTTAATTAAAGCCAAGCAAATGAACGTCAGTACGATGGCATTCACTGGAATTGCTGCAACTCTGTTACCGGAAGGTAAAACAGTGCATAAAACTCTGAGATTACCAGTGCCTTTGTTCGCAGATTCTTCTTCCAGTATTAAACGACAAACAGAACAAGGACGAACATTAAAAGATGTTGACGTCTTCATTTGGGATGAAGCTCCAATGGCTCCACGATATGCTCTGGAAATTATGGATCGACTTCTAAAAGACATAATGCAAAATAATAGAATCTTTGGAAATAAGATAATAGTTCTAGGAGGAGATTTTCGGCAATTATTGCCAGTGAAAGAAAATGCAACAAAATCTAAAATAATAAACCTTTCTATCAAGTTCAGTTATTTGTGGGGGCACTTTCAACAATTCGCTCTGACAGAAAACATGAGAGTTTTGCCACAAGAATTAGAGTTTGCTAAATTTGTGTTGAACGTTGAAGATGGGGATTTAAATGATTATGACGACAATATAATTATTCCTTCTTGCTTACTGCATCAATCAAATACTGATATAGTACAGCATACTTATAAAGCAGCATTACAAAATCATGAATACAGGAAAGCATCAACCACGGCAATTTTATCTGCACGTAATGTTGATGTTGACGAAATAAATAAACGCGTCGTTTCTCTATTAGACGCCTCAACAGAAAGGGTTTATAACAGTATTGACAGTATAGATATTTCTGACGACAACGGTGAAATCGCTGCTACAATTCTTCCAGAATATTTGCATACATTATCACCAACATCATTACCTCCTCATGAGCTTCGTTTGAGACGATATTCTATATTAATGCTAATTCGAAATTTGAATATTCTTATCATCACTTATTACAATGCGGAATTTTAACTGGTGACAAAGCAGGAAATATCACATTTTTGAGTCGAATGTCAATTTCATGTGAAAATGTCTACCCATTTAATTTCAAACGCAGACAATTTCTCGTCAAACTGGCTTTTGCGATGACAATTAATAAATCTGAAGGACAAACATTCCAAAAAATAGCAATTGATTAAAGAAAAGTTTTCAATCATGGGCAATTCTATGTCGCAATATCAAGAGTTAGATCCTGGGATTCTCTGACAATTTTTACAGGAAGAGAAACTGATCATGAAAAAGATGTCAAAACGAAAAATTATGTTTACCCAGAAATGTTGATGTAAATAATGCAATATTAAGAAAGCTAATATGACAATACATTTTTTTTTTTCTATGATACGTGAATTTACGACACGCGAATACGAAGCGCCCAAGTGAACGTATCCTTAATTGATAAAGTATGTTGCAACCCGTTCACTTGATGATCCTCAATACCGAATCTCTTTCCTATTTATATTTCAATCAAGATAAGTCAACAATGTTAACGATTGTTATGTTTAATCACTTACAAAATACATTTTTACAGTGCACGTTGCAATTAGGAAGCAGCGCGCCCGTAGGGCGCGCTTCATTATCTAGTGGAATTAAAAATTTTACTTTTATTTTCAGTACATAAAATTGCCTTTTTAATTTTCGACCGTTAAGCGGACCGATAACCGGACCGGTAACCGAAACAGATTCGACGGTAAAATAGAAGAGCGAACCG
>JAAMPD010003280.1:0-10542 GCA_025266255.1 Trissolcus basalis
TTTTAGGGAACTCTAAAATAATAAGATTCTGGCGGGCCCGCGAGCCCACGATAGGCCAGGGGTGGGGTGACTGTTTGAGCTTGCGACTCTAAAGGTTGTGACATCTAGCGGGGCAAAGGGGTACTACTACAGTTGTAATCTCTTCGAACGAGGCTTTTTGTATAATTTAGATCGAACATCACTTACAGGTAAGTTCGTTTGATCGTTCAATATTCTCGTTTACTCTCATTTACCTTATCGACTCTCGTTTAGTCTCATTCACACTTATCTACTCTCGCTTACTCTCATTTACCCTCATATACTTTCGCTTACTCTCGTTTACCCTGATGTACTTCCGTTTACTCTCATTTACCCTCATATACTCTTGTTCACTCTCGTTTACTCTCATTTACCCTTATGTACTCTCGTTTACTCTTATATACTCTGGTTTACTCTTATATACTCCCTCCTCCTCAATAAGTTCCGCTAAAGTTGGAAAAAAGGTCGGGAACAGCGGCGATACTTTTTTTTACTATAGGTAGAGTAGATAGCTAGATAGATAGATATAAGTTTTCAGACACTTGTCATTATACTTGGCCCTATCAAAGAGTCCCCAATCACCGCTGTTCCTGACTTTTTATCCATGGCTAATCAAATCCGCTGACAGCGGCGATAATTTTTTTTAATATAGGTTGAATAGGTTGTTGATGATTGAAATATTTGTCGAAACGTCCCAATATACATGTTGAAACGTCCAACACCGACGAACGTTTTGACAAAAATGTATTTTTATTTATTCATTTTTTATTTTTTTTTATTGTTAAAAAACTAACTCCACTTTTATATTAATCACACTACCCAAATTAATGCATAATATTGAAGGATGAAAATATCAGTTGAAAATGATACTTTAATAAAAATATTTAAAACATTATTACAAAAAAAATCATAAAGTCAAAACTGTCGAAACTCCTGACTCTCCTCTAAGTTTTGTTTTAATTTAAGCAAAACCATTTTTCAGATTGCTTTTCGCAATCGTGGCATTCAAAATCGTATAACACTGAGTAGCTACGATAACGTACGTCTATTTCAATTCACCATTATTCCACATTTACAGTTATCCTAACTTCTGATGCTAAAAAATCATAAGATTTCAGAAATTTTATTTTATCAACGTTAACAAATATATAAACAAATATTTTAATTTTATAGGGGTACTTGAGAAAGTATCACTTGAGCATTTTTCCTCTGTATCACCCGCTAAATGCATTTGTAAATTACTTTTTCTTGCAAAGGATGAAGAAATAATGTTCATGTTATAAAATATGTCTTCATTAGAAGTTTTCATAATATTTTGTAAAAATTAAAAAAAAATTGCTTTGGTTTCAGATGTCACAGATTTGACAACTATAAAACTTTAAGAAAAGCAATTCATACTTGTAGAGGAATGTGTGTATAAACATGTGGATGACGTGTTTACACGTGTAAACAATTTTATGTGGCAATCTTTAACTTTTGAAGGTAAATAGATCCTATGTACCATTCTATAATGTTTATAAATCTACAATCTTAAATCTTAAAAAAACTTAAATCAAATTAAAGACACATTTTACTATTATCTAATATGAAATATAGTTCATTATTTGCTTAAAATCTTAACAAATGTTAAGGTTGTTTTGAAGAATCTGATCCATCATGAAGTCTTTCTATAAGAGCTCTCATAATACTTCCTGGGACTTTTTGATGCTGATGAATTAAGTTCTCTAGTGCTGCTGCAACCTACAGAACAAAATTTCGAATTGTACTTAAAATAAATTGAAAAAGTTGTTAATACAATTAATGAAAAAGTTACTTTAACTTGCAGCTGCTCTGGTGTTAAACTTCCATCATAAGAAATTGGTTTTCCAACATAAGTTTTCAGTTTCACAGGAAATCCTCCATAAATAGGCATGAATGGAAATCTTGTTGCAGCATAAATTCGCAGCCATAACCGTCGGCCCCAACTAATTGTTCGAAATGCTTCTCTGATATTTTTCGTAAATATAGGAATTATACTCTGCAACAATGCGAACTTCTATTTTCAATATATTCAATTCAATAAGTATGAATACTAAAAATAACTTTTGTAGTACCCTAAAAAATTGTAAAATATGATGTATATTTTATAGAATAATACTTACAACTTTCGCATCTAAAGCAACTTTAGCAAAGCCTAATCTCTTTTTCCACATGAGTCCGTAGTAAGCATCACTAAATTGAGCTTCATAAACTCCACCAGGAGAAATAGCTAACAAGTTTCCCTCTTTGAGAATCGCAGAACATGTTTGAATAGTTCCAGGAAAAACTTTTAGGACATCGGAGATAATTGACCATCCCGGAACTTTGAACAGGAATCTATCAGCGACTGTGTGGATTAGTTTTGAACGATAAAGTAACACCTTCGAGATAAAGTAATATAGGTCAATTGGAATTGCACCATGATAGTAAACAATGAGCGCTGATTCTGTCTTTGGAATATTTTCAAGACCAACGACTTCGTAACCTGAAAAAATCACCAATCAGTTACATTCAAATATCGGGGAAATTGTTCCAAACAATTCAAATAACATTTTAGAATGAAATGAAAATCTCTGTAATAATAATTTAATGATCTATTCAGGTTTTTTCATAATACACTCAACTTTTCCAGCTTTAACATTCTCAGTTTTTACTACTACTACTAAGTGAGTACCAGTAGCCAATCACGTTCATAGGCACCAAAATGTATGCGCAGTATAGGTGATAAAACTAAAAACATATTTGATTCCAAAACTTTTGAAACTGGGGAAGTTGAGTGTACATAAATATTCATACTATGCCAAATCCAGCCATGTGCGTCCCAAACAGCGGCGACTACATCCCTAGATGCAGTTCTCCAATCAGATCCATAGGCGTTTCTTAGTTTGACTCTAACCGAAACACAATATTATTAATAATTGTGCAGAATAAATAATTTTTTCTTCATCATTAAATCAAATTTTATAAATAAAATTTGATTATTTAAATAAATAAAATCATCTTATTTAAACAGTTAATAATTCCATAAAGTAAAATTTATGTCATAAGAAGATATGATTGTAATAGTCACATATGAAATGTGTTACGATAAAAATTTAATAATTATAATAGCTAATTTGAACTTAATATAATATATTAGACAAATTAAAAAAATTTCATTTTAACTGATACTTTTTGAAAACTTGTCTGAAATAGTCATACAAATTTTATTGTATGACTGTTTAATTAAATATCACTATTAAAATATTCTAATTGTTTTCAAGTGAATTTTTTATATATGATTATATATTATCAGTTAAAAATGTATATCTTTCATATTTGTATATAAAAAAGTTTCAACAAATTTTAATTTTAATTTTAATAATAAAAATATAAAAAGTTGATGTCTTCATTTTTTATCACTGATCGATGTTATAATACAAACCTGTGCCATCTGTATACATATAAAATCAGGGCGGTAATGTATAGGAGAACAACGATGACCAACGGTAATACAAAAGTTATGAGAAGTGGCATCAACAACCACGATACCCATAACGTAAAATCTATATCGATATAATCAACTGTAAAAAAGGGGGAAAAACCATTTTATAACATACATATTTATCCTTATAATACATTTTTTTAATAAAACTGTTTATTTTTGCATTTGGAACATGATTTCAATATAGTGAAATGTTACTTCAAACTTAATCAAATCAATGAAATATTTTAAAAAATTGAATTGACATACAAAATTGTTGTAAATATATGACGATAATCGTCAAAATATAAAAAGTAAATCTACTTATAACAGACACTCTTGTGAACAAAAAGAAAGGAACAACCACCTTGTTTATAACTTTTTTGATATAATACTTTTGAGGTTAGAGCACAATCTAAGCAGAATAAAACATTTTTACCTATTAAGTTTTCCGCGAATCGCCAAAAATGTGTCATGACCGAAAGCATAACCATTGACCTTACGTGAAACGTGTGCTGTCATCCAAAGGAAGACACCGTGATGACGGAATGCAGAAGTGCGTCAATCAGCTCGTAACTTTAAGCATTTCTTGATTTTGTGTCCCAAATGCTTGCGATCTATTAACAATTGTAACTTATCGCCTAATGTTGCATCTTTTGCAGGTAATCATGATGATCATCTGTGTGTGGTCACACAAACGAACGGTACGTAGCACAATTGTTTACATCAGTACTACACAACTAAAGTAATGAAACAAGACCGTATAATATAAACACATCTAACCAAATTTGACAGTTGATGGTTGATGTACGAGCCTGAAAATGTTATTTGGTTATATTATTATATATATCATCAAGAGAGCTGCGAATTATACGTCACAGTTAATTTTGATAAATAGAATCTGTCAAACTTATCATTTATGAGAGCTTAAACAACATCTAATGATGTACACAGACACGCAGGGACGCAGGTACATTAGTAAGCGGGAATTTCAAATTTCGTGCAAACCGAAAGAATCAGAATTGATTTGAATTTGTATACTAAAAATGTTTACATTAATAACATTAAATCAAGGGTACACTGCACGCTCAACGTTTTATTTTATTTTAATTTTTCAAACGCATCGTATTTTATTTAGTTATAAATAATATAAAAAACCGTAACAAATCTGAAAAAAATTAAGAGCTATCATTTTAATCATGAAAATGTGTTCTCCCATGTATTTTGTGTCTTTCATTTTGTTGCTTTTATCAAAAACAAATGACCTAATAGTTGACAGTAATATTAACTAACAATTGACATAATATTTCAACATTCATATAAAATATATACATATTCTCTATTGAATTTGATTACTATACTTAATCTCAGTGAAATAATAACTAATTTTTACTCTCAGTGTATACTTTCATTGAAAAAATTGTTATAATAAAATTTTTTAATTTTATTAATCATAAAACATATAGATAATTTTTTATTTTAATAGAAATTTGTTATCGCATTTTGAAATTCCAGTCCTTTTTACAAATTACAAAAATGTTACAGATTTTTAACTTTGTAACCCTTTAAAATTTTATGTTTAATGTATATTGTTGTTAAAATTAATTTTCATTGACATTTCACAAACAATAAGTTTCAGAGAATATTTTTTTCATTTTGTAACTAAGGCACGATGAAAAACAACATTTTAATACGTTAAGCTACTCTGATAACAACATTTATGTTAATTTCTTACAAAAAACAAATCATTTACAATTAAAAATTGATTTTACAGATATGTGCACATTTACATAAAAAGAACCAACAAACTAAGTTATATTTAAAAAAAAATGGTTGAAATGGATAGAATCTCGGATAAAATTTGATTATCTTAATTTCAACTAAAAGGATCTAAGCGAACAATTGAAGTTGAAATAAAATAACATCTCTTATGTACGGTAGCCACTTTCTGCAGTCGAATATAATTTTGGATAACTACAATCAAAAAGTAAGAAAATTATATCTTTATTTAGTAAAAACTTTACTATTTTATCCTTATTTATCGTGCTCTTTACGAGCAGATGTTAACCTTTGATTTTTTAACATCGATAAGTAATTTTAGCAATATCTTTTATTTGTTTACATTGCGCTGTTGCTCAAACGCATGATCGAGAAGATATAACATTTCTCAGCTAGTATATTATTTATATTTATTATATTATATATATTAGATGTGTGTTATTAAGACAATTGAATGTTGCAGTCACTCGTTAATAGAAATTCAACACGAAAAAAAAATTTACTGTCAACTACTGCATGCACAAAACATGAAACTGTTGAGAGTCAGACGGAGAGAGAGAAATATCTCACTACTGAATGCCAGATTGAAGTTCATATGCAAGACGTAAAAACAGTATTTACAGAATGATGTAAAATATAATTCATTGCATCAAATTATAAAATAGAGTTTTAATTTTATTATTTGTAGGTCGAAACCAATACAGTCCCTATGGAAAATGAATTAAAAAAAGATAAAATATTGTACTGCATAATCAGATTTATGATCAATGAACTGTTGAACGTGAGATGAAATATAATTAGAAATTACGAAAATGATGTTCCGTTAACACTATTAAAAATATTATTTTCTCAGATTGATTACTTTATTTTTGAAGTTGCTTACAAATATAATGGGAATGATGACAGAAAAGAGCAACTTCACATATTATTGAAAAATGTGAATTTTTTTCACGATACATCAATCAATTACATAACAAGTCATTTCAAATTACTATTTTTATTTATCTCTATCAAACGAGAGTACTTGAGACTCATTGATGAACTTAATGAAGAATACATAAAGGTAAGATCAATATAAACGATTTTTTCATATTACATCTAGATAACGCTGAATGAACTTGCAGATTCATGAGTTAAGAATGATGACCAAAATAAAGCTAGAAACTTTAAGAAACTAAATCTTTAATGAAAATAATTAAATCGAGAGGTATGAAAACGACTATGAAATATTTAAAACAAATTTAAAGTGTAAAATTTATTCGTTTGTTTCTTTTTCAGGACAAATTTTATCGTCCTTGTAGTGATTACATGATTGCGATGAACTTAATATATGCAATAAAATTATTGTTTACAAAAATATACAATATAAATTACAACTGACTTTTTTATAATCCAAGAATATAGTATGTCACACAGTCTCACTAACAATATGCGCATTTTTTCTTTTTTGAAATATGATAGCTTTCTTTTACAATATTTCAGTTCACTTTAATGATATTTAGGTATAAAAATATTACGTTGATTAGTACGTCAATGTCCATAAATGAATGTGTCGAATTCATAAAAAATGGAAGATTCAGTTGATTCAAAACAAACATAAATTTTGGATTAATATTGTGCTTGCTCGTGTGATTATTTTTATGTGATTTTATATTATTATTAATCATCAAAAAAATTTTAATTCAATGCAGCTCGATATAATAATAATGCTGTTGTTGAATTGACGCACTAAATCTAAAACTAAAAATAAATATACAATATTTCAATGCAATTTTTAAATTAAAAATTATCGCTTTTATTTGCCTAATAGTTACAATAAAAATGAACTTTTGCGTTGACTATGAGACCGTTATAGGAAATAAAAAATGGATGTGTCTAGGTAGACCGTAAACGTGACTATAACGTGACTATAACGTGACTATAACGTACTTCATTTGGGAAAAAACTTGGATATAACATACTTCATTTGGGGCAAACGTGGATATAACGTACTCTTATATCTACGTTCTGTACTTCATTTTTGACGTTATAATCACGTTTTCTTAAAAAGTTACTAAAATTTAAACACGAATCAACGTTATATCCCTGTATAAATAAAATACAATACAAAAATTACACTTATGAATTTGTTTTGGTTAGAAATATATATATATATATACAAAAAATAAATAACAAATTCAATGAAAATCGATGTATTAAACAATATGCAGTAATTTTTATGCCTATCGGTGTACATTGATGATAATAATTAAACAATAATAAATTTTTTAACTTTTATATAAATATTTCACATTATTAAACTTTATAAAAAAATATTATTATTATTACTTATTTATATCTCTTGATTGGTAACAAACTTATTTTTAACATTTTTTAAAACAATTGCACATATTTAAACAAAATGTACCGACTCGACATTTTTTCGTCGCACTTGGAGCAAAACCGAGAACCGGTACAATTAATATAATTTTCGCATTTGAAATGGAAAAACAAAGTTCAAATTTATAATAAAAAAAGTAAAAAAGTAATGAAGACAAGGCAAAAACTTTATTTCGTTGACTTGATATTATTTTATTTACAGTTTATAAGAGTTACCCTTGTAACAGTATAAATATATACCATGTATATAATATATACCATATAAATATAAATATATACCAGCTGAATTTGTCGATCATATTTTAAAAGGTGAAATGATAATTAAAAAAGGAAACTTGATAACACTTGAAAAAGACTTAATTTCTAACTCTTTTAATAAAAATGAAAATGTCTCACTTGAAGTAATTGAAAAATACTTGAAAACTGATGCATTTGAATTTTTGAAAAACAAAGTAGAGGAATCAAGATCTGCAAATAGTAACCATTGTTTTTCATGTAAAGCTATCATTCAGGATGTTCGATTTTTACAATACAACGGTTGTTTTTTGTATTATCATTTATCGTGTTGTAATTACAAACGTTGTTCTCCGAAAAAAATGTAGTTATGCTGTCATTGCAAATAACTTTATTTAGGATATATTTACTAATATGTAAATATATATATATATATATATGTATATATATATCGAGAATTTGTTTAGATATTGTAAAAACAATGCATTGGAGAACTTAAAAAAAAATTGAAAAGAAAAAAGAAGACATCTAAAAGTTTTCCTCCCGTTTAAATAAATAAATAATAATAATAATAAATAAAGACATCGAATCGATGTCATCGATTTTCATTGCAAAATCATGAATTTGTTATTTATTTGTTTGTATATACATTTCTGACCAAAACAAATTCATAAATTTAATTTAAATTTTAGTAACTTTTTAAAAAACGTGACTCTATAACGTCAAAAATGAAGTACAGAACGTAGATATAAGAGTACGTTATATCCACATTTTCCCCAAATGAAGTACTTTATAGTCACGTTACAGTCACGTTATAGTCACGTTTACGGTCTACCTAGACACGTCCTAAAAAAATATTCATCGACCGTGATAAAACAAATATAATTAACCACAATTTACGTTCGAGTTCATTAAAATATTTCATTATACAATATCGTTTTATCTCGGTTGTATTATCTTTATCTCGACATTTTCCGTGTAAAACCAATACAGCTTTAATTAAAAAACAAATTTACGTTAAAGTTTCTTACGAAACAACAAAAAATGTAGTAAAAAATGCTGAATTAGTCGGAATATTTGTTTTGTAGCCTTCACATAGAGCAAAACGAAAATTGCAGCATTCCCAGCTAAACAATACTGAACAGCCCTTCTTCAAATAGATTTGTGTATTTATAGATAAAATCTGATAAAACATCTCCCACAGATTTAACAATCAAATATCAAGATTAAGAATAGATCTATACCTTCACTAGAGCAGATGCGAAAGAAAATGAAGGCAATGATTTTTCGACCATTCAGCACTTTTGCTCGACTTTTTCAACACACGACATGTGTGACAGAATCTCATTAGGTTAATTAGAGCACGCTTATAAATAATGAATGATTTATACAATCTGCGGACTATCGCGGTTGTAGTCTTGATATAATCTTGGACTATCTTGCAGCGAAGTACTTGTTGTTGAGACGCGCATACCAGGCGAATTCGGTTGTGAGGTTGTCGTATCTGATAGAATCTCTTCTGGTGGCGCATGTACCCTCCGTCTTAAAACTGGCGCCACAAAATTTTGCCCAGGAGCCAAATCTCGCTTAGCGGTTTGATGCTGGGATTGAAACAAATCGAAATTAATATCAAATGATGTGTTCTATATCATTTATGTTCGATATCAAATAGATGTGTTCTATTTATAATCAAACTAGCTGAAAACCCAAGCTCCCCATGGGTATTCATGTCGCTGCACTATTTTTCATGTATTAATAGCAATATTAAATTAAAAAATTTTTACAATATAGAATATCGTTAACTCATTCAGCAGGATTTGTCACAAATCGTCACGAACGCATAGCGCAGTGTCATTAAGTCCTGCCGAATGAGTAAATGACGGAATAACAATGGAATAAAGACGGAATAACCGCAGTCTAAGGAAAAATAAAAAGTCATCATTATTCTATATCATTAAACTCGTCAACCCGAGTTTTAAATACTACCGAAAATATTTTTTTATTATTTGAAATTTGGGGTAAACTATTTAAAGATAATGAAACAATCACAAAAATGTAGTTATATTTTTATCATTCTTTTTCCCTAGACTTCGGTTATTCCATCGTTATACGGTCTGAATATAGCTTCGTCCTAACCCAAGTAGAAATTAAATCGGGCGTGCCATACCAGATGTCGGGTTCTGAGTGGGGGTTAAAATGTGGCATACCTGATGAACAGATTTCTTATCAGGACTTTGCCTGACTAGTGTATGCAGGCTTTGCCCTCAAACATGGCATCCCTACCAGGGATCAGGTCCCGGTGTGGTTGCGAGCCTTATTTCAGCGAGCCAGACCGGGCCTTATTTCAACCCGACCACAATTTCTACTTGGGAAGTAATAAAGTTTCATGAGATGTAAAAATTTCACTTGGCAAAATAAATGCTTAACATATCTCAAATGGATATTTTCAGAAAAAAAACAAGTTTTACGGATAAGTTTACTTGTTATATAATTTGTATATTCTGTAAAATATAAATAAGTTTCGAAAATACAGTATTCGTAAGTTCTTGATGAAAAAAAGTCTTTTAGATATTAGTAAAAAAAAAAAAAANAAAAAATTCACTCTGATTACAAAATTATTTTAGAAACTAAAATTATTATTAGTAAACTAG
>JAAMPD010003281.1:0-10541 GCA_025266255.1 Trissolcus basalis
ACATTTTTTGTGTATAAAATATATCCGGCTATAATAAAATTATAATATTTGGTTTACATTTTTCTTACAAATTCCATTATATAAATTTATATGATATAAAATATAATATATTTTAGCTGATATATTTTCATCTGTGAGAGGGAATAAAATACGGGTAGAATCTTTAGTAGCAAATACAAAAAAATTCAATCAACAAAAGATAGTATAGAGGATTTTTGACCAGGTATAATTGGCAATGATGAACTTCGTCGAATTGTGATGAAATAATGCTGTGAATAATATTTTGTGAACTCTAATATACGAGAGTGAACTATTTTTTGTGATTCTAAGTTGTGGTTATAAAAATGGGATATTATAAGCGAGATCGAACGATGCAATTTACATTCTTCTCTATCCAGTTCCCGGGCGCTGAAGAGGGTGTTGATCGCGATCAATTGCACGCTGAACTCGAGCGCACAGCTAAATCTTCATCGTTGCATGGACATGCGTGCGCATGTATACAACCAACGAGAACACGTTACATCGAACCCAAGCACAGGAGAAGCAATAGGACTTTGAGCACCTGCTTGCCCTCGGGCTTTTCTTCTGCTTCTTCTTCATCCTCCCTGTTTCTTTCCTCTCTTTCGATCTGCTGCTTTTTTTTTTTCAAGTGCCGATCGGCCGGCACTCTCTACACCCATTTCTTCTTTGTTATAATTCACCTTCCTCCTCTCTCGGTTTTCCAACATATTTACTTATTTGCTTTATCTCGAAATAATAACACCGCACGGAGCTTGTGTACTGTGATTTCAGAACATTCTCAATTCGACGATTTAATTGTTATTCTGAAATTCACGGAACTCTAAACTTTACGGGGCTCAACAAATTCGAAATAACGTTTCAAATTTTTACGAATCAGAGGGATTATTAATTTTTTAATTATTTTCGGTTTTGTTACTTGATACAATTTACCAAAAGCAAAATAACCGGAATAAGTTACGCTCAACTTTCGATTTAATTTTAAACTACACTTTGGATAAAACTGGTATAACAATTGTTTCGAAGCCCAGATTAACTAAATACCTTTTGTCTGAAACATTAAGTTCGTAATCAGCCTAACCGTAAATTGAGAACTTTGAAAAGCTAAAACACCGGCGTTACACAACTGTGAATTGTTTATGTCATTTGCAAAATCATATCGGCGGTGAAATATGTTGGCGAAAAAATGTGTTCCCCTCCCGGGGAGAGAAAGTAATTCTGAATGATTTCCTGTGTGCGAGCGAAGGAAAAAGGAATAAAATAATGAAGCGTGCAATACGTTGCGTAATTTCTAAAAACGGAATAACATTTCTGTATGTTGGTCTGGATGTATATATACACAGAGTATAAACTCAATCATTTCTATATGAAATTGTATGTAATCATTCAAATAACTCTTCTTAAGCGAATCAAACGAACGTTACAACTTACTCATCAGGGCTGAAGAGCTACAATTTATATGCTTTACAGAATTCGCAAAAATTCCGGGGTATATTACAGATTTCACGATAAGTAACGAAGCTCGGGCTCTGAAGTTTAAGATTATTCGATACCAGTTCGTGCAATTCATTTTCCGCTGGTAAAACGGTGATTTTCCATTGTAACATTTCTATTAAATAAGGTTCAAGTCGAGATCTTTGATAGATGCAGTAATGATATGTGATAATTCACATCTATCTTTTCTGTCACGCAACGCACGGAAACTAGTCAAAGGATGATACTTTTAAACTACCTCCGTTACAAGATAAATTACATCACACGGTCGAGCTAAAGTTCAAAGTATGATTCATTAGATGGTATCTAGTGACAATCAAATTTCGTACTTCAGCCCAACTTGGAGCGCGATAAGATTTTTGTCAGATTTTCACGTTAAGCGGCAAGAAAAATACAAAAGAACAGAGACAGAGAATGGTTGAAAAAATAAAAGTACACTGATTTTTCGTCTGAGTTATGCCGCCATAAACCAAAACGTTATTCAACGTCTTAAAATTTAACCTCTCCGAAGCAGGCGACAAACTCTTCGGATCAGAGTAATGTCAACCGCAAGCATCGGGTTAGCATTCCTACAAGATTTAATACTAAACCGTACATTATACATGTACAAGTGTCTTAAGCTTCCACCAGTCATGAATATTCCATGAAAAATTCAACACTTAGTGAAGAATCGTCCGTGCATTTACGTTAAACTCCAGAGACAATGATAATACAAAAGATAAATAAACTCAGTTGAGAATTTGATCCGTTGCTATCTACCATTAACATTAATTGATTAAACCTACAAACAACTTTGGAAACTTGGACTTCTTGACGTAGAACAAACCTTTGATGCAAATCAACCGTCTTTTTACTCAATCAAAAATTTTTTCCTTTTATTTAGGAACAATTGAAAGTTTTTTCAAAATTATTATTCATTTTTTTGCAGTATAAGAAATAAAATTGAATACATCATTTTTCTAGTTAAAAAGCCCATACATGAAACATATATTGAAAATATATTATTTCAAAAATCATATATTGTTTTTTTATGTTTTTGAAAATTGCTAATATATAGTCCATATATGGAAACATATATGATCAATATATTATCCATATATCCATATATTGTCAATATATTAAAAATAAATATTTTCAATCTATCGTCAATACATGAACGATATATAATTTGCTGGAAATGATATATTCTTAATATGTTGATAATATATGAACTTTTTTACTAGGGTTAGATTATCTCTTCACACTAGTTTGAAACTTTTTTTAACTTTGATTGAATTTCCAGAAAAAGAATAAGTAAATAGAAGTTACACCCTGATATAAGTGGACAGCAACTATATAAGGATACTTATCTGACATCGAAAGGTTAGTTTAAATTCAAATCAAAATTCACATAGCTGCATGCACTGATATACGAGCTAGGAAATGTCTTGCGAATTGGAGGAATAAAATAGACAAACAATACGTTCGACGATTCTCGACAATGTGGAAGTGAAAGTGAATAAGCAGGGGTGAATTATGAAGCATAAGTTAAGGCGTTTAAAACTAGCTCTTGTCATTAAGTGTGGCATAGCAGTTGACTGTTGGAACTCGATCGTGAAGTCGTCTTGAAATTCCAGTGGCGAAATACTTTACTTAACGCTATCGAGAAACACTACTCGCGCGCGCACTCGTCGAATTGGTATTGCCGACGGAGATTCAGCAAAGCGCTTCGGCTTACGGCTCTTCGAGGGCTTCCGGAATCTCGACTATGCGCGCATCCCTCTGCCATTTGAGTAAACTCGTCCAGCACCCTCTCAACGATTGTGGCACTGCAGACGTTTGAAAATTGATACGATCTTTTACCCTTTTTTTTCGCACAATGCACATGTGCCACTTGTACAAGAATTGCTCTTTTAATAGAATATAATACGCAAAAATGTGCTCTTTTTTGCACGTTCCATCCTTCCGATCAGTGCTTCAATTTCGTTCAATTTCGCGTAAAAAGAAAAGCCAGTCACATTTTTTTCTGTTACAAGTGCTTCGTTTTTCCTCTCTCTCTCTCTCATTCTTTTTCTCTCATTTTCTTCTGTGCAACCAATCTCACTAGTGTTTCACTATAAATACTTTATTAGAGAGAATGCGCAAAACATATCTATAAATCTGAATCTTGTTCCCGTTATATTCTTGGTTCATTGCTTTGGACAAATTACGGATGCTGTTTGTATATTAGTTTCCAGAGCACCCGATTTGATTGCACGCATGCTTTAACGTTATAGTCGAGAGTTCACATTCGATTTACAGTGTTTATAATAACTGTACAATTTTTCACGATGATGTCCCTTTCGGATGAAAATGTAGTTTAAAAATATAACTAAACTGTAAAATCAAAAACATAACGAATATAATTTTTCAAAAACAACATATCAAAAATTGTTTCAGTGAAGAAAAAAATAAAAAAAAAAAATCAATAAATAAATAAGGGCTCATCTTGACATTTTTTAATGTCACGTTTGAAAAATTATATTTGTTTTGTTTTTGATTTAGTATAATGCAAAAAAACTAATAGTATTACCAATTCAATTGTATCATTTTAATTTTGAATTGATTAAAAATTTAGTGCTGCCCCCTAGCGTCGCTATGATGTAAACTGACTAATTCGTAGAAAAATAAACAGGTTTGGAATTTGGAACTTGAGTCACATATAATAATTAATAATTTGTAATTAGCCCTAAATTTAGAGGTAAAAATTATGATTCCATTGTGTGAAATTTGTTTCTCGTTTTCATGAGTCTTGTTTATAACGTTAAAAACCGTTTTTTTTTTTTAATTTTTCTGGATGTTCATATAGGTTAGGACCGACTTGTAAGATGTAATCATCGTTCGTTTGACTTTTAAATCGATTGGAAGAACTAACACGTGAAGTACAAACAAACTGCCAGATTCTTTATATTGAAAATATAGTTTATAATTTGTAAATTTTATAATTTATTATGAATTCGGCTAATCAGCATTGCCACCTTGACCTAATTAATTTTTACCAACTTGAAATTTTCTCCGTCAAGGACATGCTATTAACCTATTTTATTTTCACGATTGACAGCCGATCAGGAGATGATTAACCTCAACATATTTTGTATAAATTTTTCCATATAAACTTGTAAAATATAAACATTTTATATTTAAATTAACATTTTATAAACATTTCATTTATTTAAAAATATAAATATTTTTGATTTATAAAATTTCTAAAAAGTGGCAATCAGGACTATATAATTTGGGTCCGTTAGGGCTCTTCTTTTATTCTTTTTCCTAACTGTCAACAAGTTTTGCAAATGACATTGGTTTTTGATTATGATTTTCGGAATATGCTTGAGTTTTATTTTGCCATTAACTATGGCACTTCCCCGAACAATTATTCACCCATTTACATTGGATAAGAAAAAACCAATAGCTCGCAGGAATTGAAGGAAATGTACTGTCATTTAAGAAAATGGCGCGAATGAAAAACGCCGATTGCTTCTTATGTCATGGGGCGTGTTTGCGCGTGTGAATGCATGTAAGAATGTTTGTACGTTTGAGTGAGCAAATTGTACACATACGCGCACGTATGACAGAGAATGCTTTATATCCAGCGCTATTGGTAAACGCACGAGCGTGAATATTCGCGGAAAATTGCACTGCTGCAATTCTCCGTGACACAGGAAATAGATCCCTGGTACACGGCGGATTTTGCGGTGAAACTCGTTCGTCGGCAGATTGGCATGCATCTCGCGCATTCATTCAATGCCAATCTTGTTGCTAAAAGTGTGCCGGATGCATTTAGGAACAATAAATTTCCATTGACAAGTTCGACATTTTTTATTGCTAAATTATTTGTAGATATTTTTTGTCGATCATCTGTCCTTGCACGTACCGCACACCCAGCGACAATATTTGACACTTGGCAGCTTCAACCTAAAACCCCTTTATTCATTTTTTACATTTCAAATCTATCGTTGGAATTCAAATTCTTTTTTTTCAATTTCAATATCAGACATTTTCAATCTCATATTCTAATGAAAATTAATTTCATTTGGTTCATTAAATATTTCATATAATAATATGCAAGAATAAACGATGGTACGAATTGTCGAAAAAGATGTAATGCAAAAATAAATGATGGCAGTAAAATGACAAGCGCGTCTCGTGGTAGAGACATTGAAAGAAATCTGGTCTTCTGGATACATCATATTTTATATCAGAATCTGATCAGGAAGTCATATCAAAATCCCATTTCAACATCTTCCGTTGATACCTTCGAGATTTCACATTTCAAGATCTCATTGAACACCTATCCCATACCCAGTAACATCTTCGTAAATAGGGATATGAAATCAAAATACAAACCAAAGTGACAATTACAAGTTTAATGTTTGCACAAACCTCCGTTACAATTGTTTTTAACCACGCGAAACTTCGAATCAAGTTTACAGTTGTGAAATGATCCCAAGATTAAAAATTCATCGAAACTCGCTCCATTCAACGATAATTAATCTAAATATTGAGATTGTTTGCAACTCGTCGGAGTAAATTTGAGTTACCAAATTGCGATTGTTTTTTTCCCCCTTCTTCCCAACTGGATAATTTATTTTGTTTGTTTGTCTTGTACGTGTTCGTTGAACAACGATGTAAATACAGAAACGAGGCGAAGTGGATCGAAAGCTAAGGCAAATAATGCAAACGTTGTAAGCGACGCCAACATTGTCAGGCGCACTCTCCGCGTCGATTTGCTATCCTGCGAAATCAATGTTTTTTTCTCTCTTCGTCGCCAGCAGCTATCTCCGATTTCCCACGCAAGACCGATTTCTCGCGGATTCGGCATTCCTGCAGCGAGACTGAAATTTGTACTTGTCAGCTTGTCACCAGCTCAAAGCGCCAACCACTTTGCCTCATTTTCGGGTGAGATTTTGAACATCCGTGACTAACAACCCCGGACTCAGCTGCACTACGAAGATCCACTACTTCAGTCTATCATCAGTTTGATTATTATTCTCGGATTATATACTTGAATTATACTGTTTCAATCAAACAGAAACAGAACAAAGACTTCAAAGCTACCCCGATAGCAGAATTTGGATGATAAACAATTGCCGCGTAGCTGTGAACAAAAATTTTAATGAACTACAATGAGAAACTGATATCAAACAACGCGTAATTTTTTCATATTTTGTAATGAGAACAACACAGATAGTTATTTGTACTATTTTTATAGAAAGTTAGAATGTAAATTTTACAAATATGTAATAAATTGTAAACTGAAAACAAATACAATCAAATGCGATTTTTATTAATATTCGGAATTGGAGCCCTCGCGGATAAAAATATAGTCACTGAAAATATATGATAAATATTACCCATATTGTTGCTTTTCATAAATATTTTATAGAAAAAATATCTTTCATATCAAATAAAATTCAAATTTTATGTGATAAAAATCTATAAAAAATATTTCTACTAAATATTACTTACACTGCCATAAGTATAATTTATATAAAAAAATATATTCTATTTATATTTTTGAAATATAAACAAAATTTTTTTTTTCGTGTAGAAAATATATTTGGGCAATAAGTATAATATTTGAGGGACATTGAGTTTCAAGTAATTTTGTTTGAACTAAACCAGTAAAAAAGATACTATATTGTCCATACATAAAACTTATATTGACATTAGATTAACAATATATATTGAATGTTTTTTACAAAAGCCAATATATAGTCCACATATGAAAAATTAAAATTAAAAAAAATTAAAATCAAATAAAATTTCAACGAATTTTACAATTTTTTTTATTAAAAATTTACTATCTAGGTTGTTCTTAGTACAGCTATATATCGTAACTTTTTTTTACTATTTGATATCGTAATCAGCACGATATAGCTTGTACAAACTACGATATCGGTTTCTCAGTGTGTGGTATGCTATTTGGGGGAAGCATATTTTTTGCGCAGAAACATTAGTGAAAAAGAGAACGTCATGAACTGCAAATTTATGAAAATAACTTTTTTAAAGTGGTTAATCAAATTATTACCATTACAGCAACCACCGTCGGTGCTGCGAGAAAGGTAAAAGTTTCTTTTTGGTTTGTTTGTTTTTTCTTTTTCATAATTACTCGCATTAGGTTGAGATTCGATTAATCAACATGGAACAATTTGCAACCAAGTGATGAGAAAGAAAAATCGAATCGACGGTTGAAAAAGTGCGTTTCCCTTCGGTCTCTGCAATTTGCATGTTCCTTGTTCAATATGAAACATTCCTTAAATTTAACAAAGTTCGCGACACTCATTAGATGCCTGTTATACAGTGATACATCTTTCATGATAGCGAAACACGATTCTCTTGAGAGTACCTCGTTATTTTGACATTTATTATGCAGACGTGACTTCTCTCAACAGTAATTAACATAGCACTTTTCTTTATATTTGGCTATACCCAAACATTGCCTTAAACAACGACTCAATTAATTCCATACTTTTTTTTCTTTTCGTTCAATGCATCCAAATTTGGTCCTAGAAATTGACTTTACAATTGGATGACACTTTGTGTCAATAAATTTGGTTGGCCTTGCGATGCTCCTTGCAGGAGACTGCCCCTGAGAATGCTCTTACTAGTTATCAAAGTATTCGTAATATGCAACAAGCCTGATGGTGTACACAATGCACCACCAAGGTGTCAAATATACAACATGTCACTCAACAAAACGTATTATCATCATACGGCCTGTTTGTAAAGCTGCCAATCACTTGGGCGATATCGAAGAAATATCAAACTGCGTTCGATATTTAGGTTTTTTTTCTAATTAACAAACTGGCATGCTATTTCCCGTAAAAACATTTTTATAAGTCGTAAAAAAGTTCAATTTTCTACCGCATCGATTGCAAGTCCGACTTTTTTTATTTTGAACTTTCAATTAACTTTAGTTGATGGAAAATGAACAAAAAATACGATTATCTGTTTTTGCGCTAATTTACATACTAGATTTGATACAAAGCTGTTAGATAATTTTAAAATTACTTTAATGCTCTTTGTCGTTATGATTGTTATTAATTTTTCATTATCAAATACTTTTTATATAATTTAACGTTGTCATAAAAAATTATAAATTTAACACTTAATTATCTCGGAATCATACTAATGATGTAAATTATGAAACGAGAGCAAAATTAGTTCATCACTATAATGACCATTTTCTGGAAACAAAACATATGTTTATATATTCCATTCAATTCGTCGGAGGGCATAAAATACGTTTTAACTAAGTATTATTAATACTTTGATAAAACCTCCTCATTTTCAACAATTTTCTAGATCAAAATGTCAAAATTTTACTGCCACATATTTGTATTTTCACATAATCAAAAATCAATCAAAAAATAAAATCCTGAGAGAATTTATTGAAAATAAAATAAATTTAAAAATGCAGCTTTTGTGATGGAAATGTTTGCTTTTCCGATTGTACAGGAATTTTGTGACTCTTGAATATGAAAATGATTAAGAACGTCATTGATAAATTATTTATAAAGCGATAATAAATTAAATAGATAAAATAAATACATATAAATTTGATGGAAAAAATATATATTTTATATTTGTGCAAAAAATAGAAATTAAAAAATATATTTTTGTCTCTGTGGGCATTAATTTATTTATTGTTTATTTATAAAAATACTTTGAAAACTCTCCATTTTCAAAATGGTCCTGGGTTCAATCAAACAAGTCAAATTTGGTTCAATTTTGTTTTTCTTACAACCATTTTGTACTTCATCAAGAGGACTATAAAAATTAACAGACCAATTTTCAATATGCATAAAGAAATGAAAGTTATAAACAATAATGTTCAAAAAGTTAAATAATGCCGAAAAATCCTGCTTTTTCACTCTATTGTTTATAACTTTGTGAAAAATTATTGTAAAGAAATTACTTTCGTAATTTTGAAAGACAATTAAATTCTGAACAATTTAAAAACAGAAAGAATGGAACCCGATCAAAATTGGGTGCCCAGGAGCATTTTGAATTAAACAATTTGGTAAAAATAAGTTTTCGAAAAAACGAATTCAAAGTTTCATTTATCTCGAATGAGCGTTCAATCCGTCTGGATGAAATGTTAATTTGATCAACTCTTAATGGATATAATATTTCAAAAAAAAGCACTATACATGAAAGGGGATACTTATAGTATCCGAAAACGGAATAAACAAATTTTTAATTTTTCACACTTTGGTTATTTTTAGGATTGCCAATCCTCTTAAATTACACATTTCACCATAATTTTTTGCCTGAACATTTTGATTGAAATTTGTAGATTGGCGTATACATGGAAATCTTGTGTTCATAGGTTGCGGTGTGGGTGAAGCCAATGGAACATGCTTTTAAATCAGATATATGACGAACTAACCCCTTATTGAAGCGCCGGCGACGCTGCTGACACGTGTCATTTCGGCGTATTGGGGCTGACTTTTCAAAAGGGGTTCTAAATATGGTATCACTAATTTCATCCGACTGAATGTTGAGTCAACATTTACAAATGTCTATAATTGGAGTGTAAAATTAATACATTAACAACAAAAATTGACAAAAATCAATAATCAATAAATGCAATTAAAACGAGCCAAAAGCTTGTGGAATATTATAGTGACCATAGTCAAAAAGATCATATATCGTCAATATAATATAATCAATATATTGTCAATATATTGTTAATATACTTTCATAAATTGACAATATATTGATCATATAAGTTTAAATATGACCTATATATTGGCAATATTATTAACAATTTTTGAAACCAATCAATATTGTTTATGTTTTGTCAATATATTATCAATATATTGACAATACATTAACAATATATGGACAATATATTGACCATATATTGTCATACATTGTCCATACATTAGCCATATATTGATAGTATTTTAAAATTGCTTTTATATTGGCAATACATAGTCCATATATGAAAAATATGCGAAATATATGGTCAATATATTGTCCATATATTGTCAATATATTGT
>JAAMPD010003282.1:0-10530 GCA_025266255.1 Trissolcus basalis
CGTGTTGCACACGATATTTTTTCCAATATGTATACTAGAAATGTATGTTTTTTTCTATTGTTTTCAGCGGGAGAAGGTGCCTTGTTTCGCTAGAGTGTGGGAAAAGTAAGATAAGAGTGGGAAAAGCTTCGCTTTTCCCACAAGTTTCTACTTTTCCCACACCTTAGGGAAATAAGGCACTTTTCCCACTGAAAACAGTGGGAAAAAACAGACATTTCTTGTACATATTGGAAAAAAGCCTTAAAAATGAAGGAGCAGAGATTCGATTTTAAATGTCACATTTGTAACAAGGAACTAGGACACAAAAAAGTACCGGTCGGATGTGACCATTGTTTGAAATGGTACCACGAAAATTGTGTCTCCAAGCCAAAATAAAATTTACCAAATGTTTGTCCATTGTGTCCAATTTATTAATAGTCATATTTTGATATCGTAAATTATATTTAGGCAAAAAATGAATGTCTAGATCTGAAAATTGTATTAAGTTCATAAATTTAATTTTATAACTTTATATTCACAAAAATAATAAATCCAATGAAAATTTGATTTTTGTTTATGAAAAGTTCATTTAATGATGTCATTAATTAATACTATAAACGTATCACTTGTTAAATGTCAAGAAGTTTGAGATGAAAAATTAATTATTTAGAAATTGATAATGCGTATATATATTTTTTGATTGCGTTATTGAAACATTTTTATTAGAATTCAAACTTTCCACGTGAATAAGTACAATTAATTCTTATTTACTCGCAATCATTCTCGTCTACTCTCATTTCCTCTTATTTACTCTTATTCACTCTCGTTTACTCTCGCATTTACTCTCATTTTTTCTTATATACACTGCAGGGCGAATAGCCACTTTCTTGATTTTACATCTCGACATGATTCGAATTGATTTCATAAATTATTATTAGTCACTGAACACGTATACAAAACAAAATATGCAAAATATTACGGTTTTTAATACGAAATTCAAGGTGTCACATTTTACCCCACGTGTCACTTTTACCCTGGTTGACCCTGTGTATTTCAATTTTCAACTTAATAACACTAAAACTTTGAAATGAAAATATCATTTATGATTCAAATCAAACTTTCAAATCCAAGTTGATGAGAAACACGCGTAAGAGCAGAGAGAAGTGAAAAAATGTTTGTCTAATCAACATCCTTGAGATAGAACTATACTTGGACGAGTATCCACAGTACGAATATGGCGAGGAATTTCGATCGGTGCTGCCACTCGGTTTAAGCGGCAGCCGGCCGCGTGAGTGCGTTGCCGGCACCGATGTTGCGCTTCGGGAGTATTCGGGCGTCGTCGTGTCATTCGTCCGGCTCCGGTAACACAACGTCAGTTACTCTTCGGCGTTCGCGCGAAGAGCCTGCACGTTTTCGTCGGAGGAGCCTCGTCGTGTCCCTTCGTGGTGTGCGACTCCGTTCTGTGCGACTGTCGGGTCTCAAGGCGCCCTTCGCCGAGAGTCCATTACCGCACACAACCACGTACACGCGTCTGTTGCCTATTTGGATTTGAAAGTTGACGCGTCGGCATCGCCTGCCGGCATCTGACGGCCTGGATTCTCCATCGAGGAATGGATATTAGTGCCGCGTTTCAGTGCAGTGTTGCCGAATAAAACGAAATATAATGAAATTCATCATACATTAATATATGTACTTCATTCTGATTTATCGTGTCATCTGTCAATCGTGTAGATTTATGTACTAAAAGCTGAGCCAATCATCACTTGATACTTGCAACATATAGATGTATGTATAAATACGTGTTAGTCATACTTCATTGATTCACCTAATCACATCCGAAATCAAATGGGCATCCCAGAATGCCCTGGTAATTTGTCAAAGCTTTTATGTCAAATCAAAAAAATAAAAATAAAAAGGAACAAGACAAAAATTTTTCTGTCTGTTTTACCAGGGTTACTCTTTTTTTAACTTACGTTTCTCAAAGAAACGGTTCTGCATCGAACAACTGTGGCGTCAGCGCAAACAACAGTTGCGGTGACGGCTGCCGCAGTCAGATTGACGTTATCCTGCGGCATAACGAACATGTGGTATAAACATTATCACAATCAGTTGTGTATAATTCGTGTACGCGAATTGCGGCCAGTCCCGGCAATTTTTGGTTCGCGTGCATGCGAGATTACGATTTCATATCATGTATATGCATAAACATAGGTTGAAAATTTGTATGCCAAATGCTGATGCAATGCAATCAGAAAAGCAATTAGATGCCGATGTAACCGTGTTTACGTTTTTACTTTTTCTCCCATCTTTTTGGATCTGCCGCAACGTCCATTTACCATTTCGGCTTTTAATATTGACAGCCAGTCAGAAGCCAATTTTTTAAATAGAGATGTTACGTTTGCTCGATAGAATCAAGGTTTTTGATGTCATCGAGAGAACGACGGTCTGACTGAAAATTGCCGAATAAGTCGAAATGTCAATTCCAGATATGCCGTTTCAATCAAGCAGTTGTGCGCTCCGTAAATGTTTATATACCATAAAATAACTCCATTCAAGAAATCATCGTTTTTTGCATGTTACTAGAAAAAAAGGAAACAAAGTCTAGATCGTAAAAATGTTCTTTTGAAAATAGATTTTTTTTTCTCAATCTCTGTTTTTACAAGCAAGAATACTAAATGGGCATTTCCGTTCAAGTATGTGCTTTTTGAAAATAGATCTCCTTTCAATATTGCAGTTGCTTTTTTCAATTCATTTCGGCAATTAGAAATTGTATTCATTCTGTTCTCGCAGTTATTGATGAAAAGTGCTCCGTTGATGAATCGATAGTATACTTTCCTTTGGCACTAGAAAAATTAAAAAATTAAAACAAAGTTGAAGCTTTACCTGTTAATTTGGCTGAAATCAAGACAATAAAGAATAAATTTATTCACAATAACAGCCATCAAGTCTTCTGACTGTACATAATTTGGTAATTCATATCTCAAATAATCTTGCTCGATCGTTCCATCGTGCTTAATTGATTCACTTATTTTGAAGAAGCGGGCTGAAATTTGATTAATTAAACGTGTTATCGTGATTCGACAAAATTCGGACGATTAACGCGGAAGGAATGGATAAACAAATCGGAGCCGACAACGGATGTTGATTTATGATTGCCAATTAGGTGGATGTAATCGTGAATTGATATAAGTATGGGAGAATATATGTCTAGAAGAATGTTGTCGTAAATGTATAACAAACATGACCTACCAGAATGAACCTCTGATCGAGTCAAAAACCTGAATTGAGAAACGAACAGGAATGGAGAAAGATGTATAAAAGAAAGTGACTTGTGGAATGTGATGCTGAATGTATACATTTTGATCGTTTTTGTTTCAGGGCAAAGCGAGAGTGTCGATCAAAGGGCGGAATCCTCGAGGAAGTATGTCGATAAGTGGAGTCCTCTGGAGCGTCGCAAAGCTGGAATAACGCTCGCGGTTTGCAAACTCGCTGAGTGGTGGTGAGAATACATGTTCGATGGTGCGCACGTGTCAATTCCGTCTGTGTGCTACGCCTAGTGTCAGTTAGTGAACCGCGTTTTTGCACCCTCGCCGGTCGTTTGCTCGTGATCGGAACCCACTGATTGGATCGTGTCTGCAAGTGCGTTCGCACCTATTGTCGCAGATCTAGTGCGCCGCCATGGATATCCTGCCGAGCGGCAACATTTTTCGCGAATTGCAGGACATACATGACACCGGATACTTTTCGGCACAGCCATCGCTCGAGGATCATTGGCAACAGGTAAGCCTGTCTATCATTCATCACCACTAACAAAAATACTACAATATTCTAAATATTTCTATTACATACCATATATTTCGATTTAAATTCCTTTCAAATCAAATTCAACTATTATGTTTCAAATTATAGGTCAAATATTGTTTTCTCAGTGAATTGATGCTGGGAATGAGTCTTTTTCTCTAAAAAAATTCACGTCAATAACAAATATAAGCACTTGCTTATTATTTAAATTCGTTAGAACGTGATTGAGATAATTCTGAAATGGTTAAATATATAAAGTCACATAGAAACTGGCTAACGATGTGATCTTGAGATCGTCTGACACAATTACAACAAGGCGCAAGGTCCGATTCAATTGTTTAATGGAACCCAATGCCTGTTAGCTGAAAATGGCTCTCGCTAGAAATTGTACGTGAGTTTCTGTATCGATTTCCATGTCAATTGACCAAACTTGATTATCATACAGGATTCCAAGTGAATACCGATATGCAATTACGGACATGTCAGTTTCCGAATTAGGGGTTCGTGCAAAATTTCATCTCCACAACGAGACTTATTTTTAGACCACATTTTTATCTTCAATGCTTTATTTTTATTTGAAAAATTATTCTGAGATGTGAAACACTTGTTTTCAATCTTAATCAAGCATCAGTTTAATGTGCCTCAGGGTGGCATATGTTTCTCATGTAGATCCCTGTGTCAATTGATCTAAATTCAATGAAATACAAGTTTTTATCAAATGTGTTTTTATATATGTCGTATGTTTAATATCATGTAAAATACGGTACGCGTTTTTAAAGCACCATTAGAGCTAATTAAAACCTGTTCAAATTTGTAAACATTAAATTACAGTTTAATAAAAAAATCAAAGATTGTCTTAATACGATTTTTATTATAACTATATAATTAAAGAGTATCAAACAGATAACTAACTGTTGAAAGTGAACTTTGAACAATTTCGGTTATCGCGATTTATAATTCAGTTTCACTGGTTGTTTTTTTGTTTCAAAGTCTCTTTTAGTTTTCGATAATCAAAAAAATAATGAATAAATCTCTAATGTTGAATAGTGATGGAAAAAAGAGTTTTTCAAGCTGAAGAATTAAAGATGAATGTTGCAGTGGGTTGGCTACCGCGATGTCTAATCCATAATGTTCAAGTTGATTCTCTGCACATCGTAGATACACGTAGATTGTATACGCGTATCATACCTTACGTGATAATAGACACGAACAAATCGCATTATATGATTAGCTTAGAATATAATTTTGACAATTTTGATATCTCATACAATATTCTTACGGTCTAATAAAACATAAAAATATCTACTTTTAACACCTGAAACACGGCATATAGTTAAAAATATATAATGGTCCTTTAAAAAAATCTTATCTTATCTTAATTCTCTAAGTTATATTTTTTTCAACAAGAATAAAAAATGTAAATATATTTCATATATTTCCAATATATTTCAAACCAATTCACATAAACATTTTCAATATAACTATAATATAATTACATTCAGTTTTAAACATAAATCTAGTAGATTTATTAGTAGTCTAATTGATTAAGCAACACACCACAGCATGACTAGAAATTATTTTTAATAAGTTTAAAAATTTGATGTGAGAAACATTGAGGATGATAACTTATGAACATGTATGCATCGTTTCTGTAAATTATGATAATACTATAGTACAAAAGAATTAAACTGTTTCTAAGAACAATAACATTTTAGGATAACTTTAACGGTTAAAATCACAAAAATTATATTATATGTCTTTACTTAAATAATAATATCTTCAAAAGCATAGCCCTTGACGCTAGTTTTTTTTCTTTTCAATGATAAATGCAAATGGAAGCTTCATTATCAACAATATTCAATCTATCTGTTATAATTTTGTTGACATAGTAAAATGAACAGTAAATCGTGTTATTACAAATGAAGTTGTGTTTAGTATTTCATCATTGTCTCGTATTACCATATTCACAGGTACATAACAAAGATATTCTAATACTGTACTTTAAATGTTATTAGAATAATATAATTTCATTATCGATCAATCAATTCCTCTCTATTTTATTTAAAAAAACTCCTACTTCCATGAAAATCGAAGAATTTGTTAATCTTTATAATGATCATTGTAAAACTTATATATGAACTTACAATATGAGCAAATGAAAAAATTTAACAATTCAGAATGCAAAATTATTCACAAAAATCAACAAATGAATAAAATCTCATTTTTTGTAATATTTACGAAATATATTTTTTATTATCACAATAATCAATTTGCTGAATGTGATTTTTCAATTCGAGTGTAAATCAAATCATACTATTCACAAATATTGATACGTTATACAATTCATCATTTTCAGAATTACGGACGTGGAAAATCAAATTCGCTATTATATATTACACCCAATTTGTTCATATTTGTATGAAAATTTGACAAATTCTTATTTTATTCGTAATTAAAATGTTCAATTTTCCACAGTATTACAAGCTTTTCGATTAAAAATAAAATCAATATTATAGTAAATATTCAAACAATAATTATTACGATTTGACCATAAATGAATATTATTTATTATTATTGTTATAATATCTAGAGTAACGTTCATGTCATTCATTATGTTACTCCAAATGTTGTCAACCCTCTCCTAGTTCTGGATCACGAATCGTATGTAAGCGACTGTGTGTCGGTAGTATGTTGACAATGCATCACTCTGATTGGCTATCGTACTCTATCACAGCGGTCGCTTTACTTACAGACGAATGGTAACCCTGCACCGAGAGAAAGTTATTACAAATACCATTAGAACGAAACATCAAATTTGAACGATCAAGTTTTCAGCATATCCTTTATGTATATTAAACTGCAAAGAAACGTTTTAAATGTATCAGGTCTGTACAATTTTCCAAAGCGATAATTCATAGTTAATACTGCAACTGCATAAATTATTATATAAATAAAAAATTGATATCTTGCGAATAGAATATTATAGAATTTGAAACTGTAAACAGTTGAAAACTGTACGAATTTAACTGGTATTAAAATTATTATAATTTAACATTTTTAAACGTTATACCGTAATTAACACTGAGTTTCGTGATAAATTTTAAACACAATGAAAATTAACTATTAACGAGAAAATGCTGAATAACACGCATGTAATTAATTCTTGAAACGCGTAAAACAATTATTCGTCAGAGCAATCCATAACTAGAGATTAAAATGATAAAACGTTAATTATATAACTTTCGCTAACACTTATGTAAAACTCGTCAATTCTGTTTGTTTTTTATACCTTGATTCTATTACTTGAATCAATGAATTTAGCTTATACCTTTGCATTAAACCATACTCATTCCAATAAAGTTTTATCGGGAAAACGTGTTTCAATATCTATTTCGCTCATACATCAATAAATTTATTTGTTACAAAAATCGTAAACTTGTATTTTTTTACCGAATGTTAACCGTAATATCTAATTTATTCAATACACTTACATTTTTGTAATTTCATAGTGCTAAAAATTGTTCAACCTAAGAATACAGTTGTAACGACGTTGGTAAGTTGAAACAACTTTGTTCTCATTTATACTTGTATATATAGATATAACTTATTCAATAGGTCTATTGTTAATTATAATTCTAGCAAACAAATGAATTTCTTTTCTTAAAAAAACTAGGAAACAATTTAGTCAATTGATCTATGAACTGTCTTAATGAGACGATTGTATAATGAAGCATACACTTACATTGACATTATATTATATTATATCAGTATTAGTGTACGCTGAGTGTTAGAAAATATATTTTATTTATATTTTCAAAATGCACTTTTCATCGTGACGGTTTACTCGTAGTCCGAGCAACGTTGTCAAACAATATTGACGCAAAATTGGTTCGCAGTCAATCCAACATTGGCACAATGTTATTTATCTGCATCGTTTTCCGATGCTAAGCCAATACACATACTACAAATAGCCCCATATCGATACAACGTCGTTCATGTACGTTGCTAGCCTATGTCGGGCCAGAGTTGTATCGATTGCAAACTTGGCTATAAGTTGACTGTTTTTACTTATGAGAACGTATTAAAATTGGAATCAATCCAAATATATTAGTCAGTCCAAAATCTGGAAAGTTATCTTGAAAATTCTGTGCTTTAATTCGAAATGGCATTTTTTTGAAAACAACCCAGCTTGGTTTTGATAACAAAGTACAAATTTAGAACAGTTATACCTAAACTACGAAAAATTCTCGCTAAAAAAAATTTCTTCGAAATCTATCAAATTTATTGCAAGAGGGGGCCAAAAAATTGAACTGAAAAATCATAAAGATAGAAAAGAAACCAGAATGCATTTCAATTTGCGAATAATTAAGTCGCATTCTTTGCGGAATGCATTTTGTGTCTCTCATCCAGATTGCCATCGGTAAAGCACTTGGATTCGGAAAAAATGTTCGATATTCAATCGCACGCTACTATATGATATTATTGTCTGAATTATGAAAAAAACACGAAATTCGCAAAAATGATTGTATTTGTCGTCGCGCGAGAAACGAACTCTGCATATTTTCCAATCGTGACGTCATTGACGAAAGCCACAGTGCACCGTCGACAATTCATATGCTCTTAGTCGTGCGCAGAATTCCTCCTTTATTTGCATCGTTGGCATTTCTTCGTTTGACTTCGTCCGTCCCTCAATACGACGCTGCTCTCTTTCTTTTCCCCTCAAAACTGCTTTCTAGTTTTTTTCTCTTAAGATCTTCTCATTTCTAATCAACTCTTTTTCTTTTTGGTGTATATAATTTATAAATATATGTGTAATATTGTTCTGGAGGTCTGTTTCGCTATTTTCTTTATTTTGCTTACAACCTATGCCAAGCGTTTTTTAAAACAATTTAGTTACGTTTATACGTGTATGATTGATTGCTCAACAAGACGATAATTTAATAACTATTGAACGCAGTCGTCAATTTGGACTGTAACATACCAAGTTACATCAGGCAAACATTTGGTTTACACGTTTGCGAATCATAATTATCGGTGCGACATATTTACATTGACGTGAAGCATTTTGTAGTGATTAACATATTGCGCCATAAAATCACTTGTTGATCAAGTGTAATCGCATACGAATTTAATTGTTCGTCGTTTTTGGCATTTTTGTCATTTCTCAGACTTTTGACCTCAATAAAATTAAATACCGACAAATACCGACGAAAAACATTCTTTCACAACAAGAAGTTAAATCAAATCAGATCTAAAAGTGAACTAAAAACACCTTATTAGATTGATTTTTGAATCTGATCATATTGATCGATCAATTTTTACTTCCCTATCACAAGATGAAAATTATTTACTTATTATATATTCACTCATTTAATCACGATTACAATATTCGTGTGATAAATCATAGTAAAACATGAAATGACTTTCAGAAATGTTCCTTTTTATGCATTTTAGCAGGTTTTTGTAATAAAAATTCTGTGCATTGAAAATGTAAATAATCAGGATCACCGGTATGCTGTCTTGTAATTGTTTATTGTTTATTGTTCATTAGATTAAACGGGTATACACATACAATAGTGATTATTTGTGTATTTTGTTTTATATTGATTAATAATGCAGAACTACATCGTAATAAATAATTATTGGATGCAGTCTATGAGTCGAATAATATTTATTCTATTTTGGCATGGCTTAAAAATATTTTCTCATGCTCGGTAAAAAAAATACTGATTTGCAGCATAACTGCGTAAAAATGAAATACAATCACTTGAATAGTTTGTTTATTTGTGTCCTATTTAAAACTTATAATGAATAAATGGGATAAAAACAATACGTGAATCATTTGGTAATAGTGTTTCTCGCTCCACAGGAGCAACAATACAATAATTCTACAATAATATTATAACCCTGCAACCGACCAGCAAAATTTCATCAGTCTCCGCGAGATATAAAGCGGATCAGTGATTATACTCTTTTCTCACAAGGTAACAATACTAATAAAAATGTTTTTAATGTTTTGAGACTACAGTTTTTTGATAGAGTATAACGAAATAACAGTTTTGAAGATAATTAAACGAAGTGCAAAAAATCAGTAGAAAACAAATTGAATAATTTGTTTGTTTTCTATATTGTAATTTCAAAATTTATCTCCAAAAAACATTAGCAGAACAAAATTATCTAAAGAATTCTTGTGTCACATAAATTTTGAGATAATAGAATTTCAGAAAAAAATCTTTATCGTGTTCTTTTCATTTTTAAATCAATTTTTCAGGCAAAACTTTAAATATTGATAATAAATCAACTAAAACCATAAATAAAATTATTTTTGAACTAGTATAATTTTTTATTGCAGCGCGTTTATTGTTTTGATAATCATATTGTTTTCCTGTAAATGTAGGGCTGAAAGTTTTTTTGTCTTGCGACATAATTTTCGACACGTCAAAACGCAAATATTTGTTCTCCCGTATTGTGTCACAAACAAAAGCCGCACTAAAATGATACATCGCGTAACGCAGTCGTTGTGAGGAAACGAACGCGCGTTCGTTTCCCTGAATACATTCAGAACGAGTACATCTATCAGCGAATTCCTAGTGATCAAAACACAATACGTGTCGAACAATTTGAGGTTAGAAATCGCACATAAGTGGAATCGCATGCTCTTGCAACCCACACACTGTATGGCGTGAGTCATGAAGGCGAGTCATTCCCCCTCCCCCTNCCTCTCCCCGGAAACACACTCATACAAACACG